>PVIH01014122.1:0-42349 GCA_004025045.1 Sigmodon hispidus | reverse complement strand
CTTCTGAATGATGAAATTACGAAAGTATGCCATTTTGCTTGGCTTAACAACAGTTTTTAAAAATGCTTAGCCTGAGGCAGGAGGATTGGCAGAAGCCTAGACTACATAACAAGGTCCTGTCACAAATGAAAATTAAAAACATAAATAAGTATAATATGTAAAGATTCATCTGAGCTTGTAAGGGCATGCCCATAGGTAAACTTTGTTTTAATAGGGCTGCAGGCCTGATATGGGACTGTATGTATCCTCATACAGGAAGAAAGTTCAGAGTCATTTACAGCTACAGAACAAGTGTGATCCAGACTGAGTTACAGGAGAGCCTGTGTAAAAAAGGGGAGAGTTATTTAAAAAGGGGCCCTAAAATACATAAGTCAGTAAAGCCGCTGGATTTACTTTCTTGGGAATTCGTTGTCCAGATTCCCTTGGATATGATGATAGCCTGCTTGGGCGAATGGTCTCGGCTCCCAGGCTGCTCTTGGGGTTTGTTCAGCACCAACTGTGTCCATGGCTGTGTAAAGCACTGAGGACGTTTACATTGAAGGTGTAGACCTGTCACGCCCTCAGGGAGCCTGCTGCAGGGGATGGAAAATAAAAAGCCTGGGCTGGAGGGATGGATCTGCAGAGTGGCTGTTGCTTTTGTGGAGGACCAGAATTAAGTTCCCAGCACCCGTGCCGGGTGACTCACAGCCGCTTCTAACTCCAATTCTAGGGCATTCAATGCCTCTGGCCTTCAAGGGCAACTGTGCTCATGTATACACATATATACAATTAAAAATAAAATTAATCTTTTAAAAAGTTGATGGGGTGCTGGAAAGATGGCTCAGTAGTTAAGAGCACTTACTGTTCTTACAGAGGACCTAGATTTGGTTCCTGATACCTACGTGGTGGCTCACAACCATTCATAATGCCAGCTCCAGGGCCTCCAATGCACTCTCTGGCCTCTGATGACACCAGACACACATGTGGTGTGCATATATATATATACATATATATATACACATATACATGTACATATATACAGATATATGCAAAATATTCATAAAATAAATTAATGTTCAAAAGCAGATGAGGACTTGATGTGTTGTGCTGTCTGATATGGGGACATTGGTGAAATGCCTAGGAGTGAGTGCCAAGAGCACAAACCACAGGGTCCCGTGCAGCCAAAGACAACCTTGAATTTTTGGTATTTCTCTTCCATTTTCCAGGCACGCCCCGCCATCTCTTCTCTGCTTCCTACGTCTCAGCTCTGATGTTTGCTTATTTTCCTATTCTCTCTAAAATGATAGCAAAGGCCAGCTACTTACTTGTAAAATGCAGAAAATAGAGAGGTGATGCCCTTGTTTGAAAAGCATTAAGGATTTTAGCACGGACCCACAGAACATTCAGCCTGCCACAAGCCTGCTAAAGCACCAGGAGATTTCCCAGGTGTCACAGGCAGTAGGGTGTCTGAGATGATGAACCCCTTCCTCCAGGTTTTTGTGACGGTGTTGGCATTGGCTGCCATCATTTCTGTAAGAAAATTCTCATCATCAAGCCAAACACTGTCAGCCAAAAGCCGATTCTTTTTTGCCTCCCTATGAAATGAATTCTTTTTTTTTTTTTTTAAACTTTATTTATTTGCCTGGAACTACAGACAGTTGTTAGCTGCCATGTGGGTGCTGGGAATCGAACCGGGGTCTTCTGGAAGAGCAGACGGTGCTCTTAACCGCTGAGCCATCTCTCCAGCCCCCTGAAATGAATTCTTAGCAAACCACATCTCTACTTTTGTTTGGGATCACATATCAAAGCACAGCCCAGACCCCATTTCTTCTCCCATGTAGCCTTGACCGTGATGCTCAGCTTGCCTGCCCCAGACTGTGCACAACAAAACTTGGCTGCCCGCAATCCAGGGGGCATGTCCTGTCTTTGGCTCTGCATAGAAACCTTGTCTCACCCACTAGAGCGTGGGGGCAGGGACAGCATGGCATAGGAAGTACACAGTAAAGTCAGGTGAGGGAGCAAGGCCCAGGCCACTCAGTGTTCCCTCGGAGAAGCTCTTTACTTTAGGAGCTGTTGCTCAGCCCTGTTTAATGTCTGTATCTGCCCCCACACAATAAGTGCCTCATAGGCCAGCATGTGGCCTGGCAGGGACTGGGTCTCAGTATGCATTGATGGATTTATGATGCCATCCACTCCTTTGTACCTTGGCTTCTGTCACAGGGTCTGACACGTAGCCCAGTGACTCACTGTCCACTCTCCACGCCTGCTGTCACTCCACACCCACTCTCGCTGGTCAGCCTGAGGCCAGCGTGCTCCCAGCTCTCAGGAACTTGTAGTTTCTCGTTTCCTGAGTCCAGAAGCAACTTTTTCCTGAGGCTAGTAGTTTTTACTTTATCAAATGTGTCCAAAGCATGTTGGGGGGGGGGTGAAAAAATTAAAGACAATTTCCTGTTTGTGGAAAATTTCAAATTATTATTCTGACTTGAATTAACTATAAATATTAAGTTCCATGGAGGATACTGTGTAGTTATTTATTTTTGGTGGGGTTCACATGAGTACCATAGTATACATTCCATGGCCTGCTTGTGTAGATCGGAGGGCAACTTTGGGGATTCATTTCTTTTCTTCCACCATGTAAGAGCCGGGAATTGAACTTAGGTCATCAGCCTTGGCAGCAAGCACCTTCACCCACTGAGCCCTGCTGTTGGCCCAGCACTATGTATCTTATCAGATAAACAGTATTTTCTCTCATCGTTGTTGAAGGGTCTGGTGTCAGTTTCTGAGTTGGAATAAGTTGGTGTGCTGTTTACGTGGTCAACAAGTATACTGAATACTTCTGGGAAAGGACTGGATGAGAGTCCTCAGGAGCTAGACATCCAGAGCTGTCCAGCCAGCACTAAGTACCTGTGCTAATAGAGAAAGCAGGTGACATGGAAGGCCTGGCCCTGTAGGGACACCCCCACAGTGAGGACGTGCTCTGTCATTGTGACCTGTGTCTAATCGTTCTCAAAGCAACCAGGATGGGGGATGCTGTGTTTCAGAGCAGAGCATTGGAGAAACTTCCAAACTTAGGGTCTTCTACCCACAGCCGTTTCGCCCATGTGGGTGGGTTCTGAGGTCGGGGTTAGGGAGTGACTTGGCTGGCCGGGTGTGTCATGTCTGATGCTGCTGGTGTGGGCAGGCGGCCACTCTCCACAGCTGTTCAGCTAGAGCATCTCCCAGCTGCTTGCCACTCAAGCCTGTCCCCAGGGCTGTCTGAGTGTCCTTGAGAAACTGTATCTGGTTTCTCCCAGAGGTAGTGATCCAGAGGTGACAAGTGTCTTGGCCTAATCTCAGAAGCAGTAGCTCATTCTCCCACCTCATTCTACAAGACCCCTTAGTAAAATGAGTGGAGATTACACATGGATATAAATATTAAGAGGTGGGGGATGATTGGGCATCTGACTAGAGAGCATCCTCCTTCTTGGATAAAGAGAGAGTCACACCCAGAAGCCTGCTATGTGGGATACAGGTGATGGTATGGGACAGAGATGCTGAGTCCCTACTGAGAGTTCAAAGATAAGAAGTATTTGAGACAAATCTATATTTTCTTTACTGTATTTAATTAGTGTAGTTATATATCATTATCATCACCATCATCATTGTCATTATAAAATAAATGTGAGACTTCTTTTCCTGTGTGTATATGTCCATGTGACTGTATGTGCACACGTGTAGGGGACCAGAAGACAACCTCAGCTGTCCTCCTTCAGATGCCATTCACTTCATTTCTTTGAGGCACGTCCTCTTACTGGCTTGCAAGTTGGCAAGCAGGTGATCTGTTTGTCTCTGCCTCCCTAGCAACCTGCAACCACAAGCAGCTGTTACTTGTTCAAAGGATGGACCGCAGGTCTCTATGTTTGCAAGGCCCGCACTCTGTGGACTGAGTTCCCTGGTCTCTGACACCCAAGGTGTAAAGTGCGGAGGCTGTGCTCCTTCATCAGGCTTACACTCAAGCCTCCTGATGACTCATCTGCTGATGTCAGTTAGTTGCTAACCACATAAATGTTTTTCATTTCAGGTATGTTTTGACTGCGGTGCCAAAAATCCCAGCTGGGCAAGCATAACCTATGGGGTGTTTCTTTGCATTGATTGCTCAGGGTCGCACCGGTCACTTGGTGTTCACTTGAGTTTTATTCGGTAAGTGAACTTTCTTTCCCTCACTGCCTGGAAAAATTGCCTGGTTACATGGATGTTTAAGTACTTGTCTCCCTGTTGACACAGAATCCCCGGCAGGGGTCATTTAAATGAGAAAGTGTTAGTCACCTTCTTTTGTCTGAGACTGGTTCCAGAAAGTTTGGAATGTGCTGTTGTGTCCTTGTCTCTTTTTATTTTATTATTGCTATTATTATTATTATTACTAGTTTTTCAAAATGGAGTTTCTCTATGTAACCCTGGATGTTCTGGAACTCACTCTATAGCCCCAGGCCAGCCTCAAACTCAGAGACTCACCTGCCTCTGCCTCCTAAATACTACAATCAAAGATGTGCACCATCATTGCCCAGCTTCTTTTTTATTTTTTATTTTATTTACTTAGTTTATTTTTATTTTTGAAACAGGGTCTTACTATGTAGACCAGGCTTGCCTTGGAACTGACAGAGATTTGTCTGCCTCTGCTTTTTCAAGCACTAGGATTAAAGGTGTTACCACCACTGCCCGCTTCTTTAAATGTTGAGGGATTTAATGGCCGGTCAGTTTATTTAGTTGTTTATTTTATTTATTTTAATTGTTTTATTGTGACAAGACACACAAAGTATACAGATATATAATTTGCCTTTTTAAATTTATTATTTATTTTACAAATTATATTGATGGAAATACGTTTTTTAAGATTTAGTTTTTACAGTGTCCTGTCTGCATGTATACCTTCAGGCCAGAAGGGGGCGCCAGATCTAATTACAGATGGTTGTGAGCCACCATATGGTTGCTGGGAATTGAACTCAGAACTTCTGGAAGAATAGTCAACGTTCTTAACCACCAAGCCATCTCTCCAGCCTCCTAATTTGCCTTTTCTTTACAGCTCAGGGTTCTTTTTTTTTTTTTTTTTAAACTTTATTTATTTATTTATTTTATTTGCCTTGGTGTTTGCCTGGAACTGGAACTACAGACAATTGTTAGCTGCCATGTGGGTGCTGGGAATCGAACCCGGGTCCTCTGGAAGAGCAGACGGTGCTCTTAACCGCTGAGCCATCTCTCCAGCCCCCTAGCTCAGGGTTCTTAAATGTCTTGACTTGTGACTGTCACGCTCATTTTCTTAACTGTTTTTGCCTCATGCTTACACAGGAAATACTTTACCACTGAATTGCAGCCCCAGCCCTCCACCCATCCTCTTTAAACATTTAAAGAAATTGTTTTTATGTGTATGGGTATTTTGTCTGTTCATCCTGTATGTGTCTGTGGAAGCCAGACTGTACCAGATTGCCCTGGAACTGGAATTACAGACTGTGAGGTGCCTTGTGGACTCAAACCCAGGTCCTCTGGTTCTCTGCAGGAGCAACCATTGCTCTTAACCACTGAGCCATCTCTCTAGCACCCTTTCCCCCGCCTCCTGGAATTTGCTTTATAAACCAGGCTGGTCTGTCTCTGGGATGCTGGGATTAAAGGCATGCTGCACCACTGCCTAGCTAAACTGGCTGGTTTTATGTTAACCTGATATGGGAGGTGGCATCATTTTGGAAGAAAGAACCTTAATTCAGAAAACGCCCCCACCATATTGACCCATGAACAAGCCTGTGGTGTGTTTTCTTTCTTTCTTTTTTTTTTAAAATGCTTTTCTTTTCTTTTTTTTTTTTTTTAAACTTTATTTATTTACTTATTTGCCTTGGTGCTTGCCTGGAACTGGAACTACAGACAGTTGTTAGCTGCCATGTGGGCGCTGGGAATCGAACCCGGGTCCTCTGGAAGAGCAGACGGTGCTCTTAACCGCTGAGCCATCTCTCCAGCCCCTGTGGTGTGTTTTCTTATTGCTTCCCCTGCTGTCTTCACTCTTTAGGATTTGCCCACTTTAACGCCTCCTGTTGTAGTTCCTAACCTGTTGCTGTGGTATAACATCATCTCCAAAAGCAGCTTCAGGAAGAAAGTGAAATTTGGCTCAGGGTTCCAGAGAGAGAGTCCGTAGTGGGAGGAAAATCATACCTGCAGGACATGAGGCCAGCCTGTGCATCAGGAAGCAGGGAGAGAACAGGAAGTCAAAGCCCACCCTGAGTGACATCCTGCAGCAAGGCTTCGCCTCCTAAGAGTTCCGCAACCTCATAACCTCCCCAGACAGCACCACCAGCTGAGCAAGGGCTCTATCACAGGAGCCTGAGGGAGACACTGACTCCAGCCTCACACCTCATGTGCGTAGAGTTGGCGTGCTTGTTATTTTTCCATTGGTCCATCCATTTTTCATAGTCAGTATTCCATTCCTTTGATGAGGATGCCTAATATTCCAGTTATCTGTGCAGCTGTGCTAGACACGTGGGTCGCTCCCGCACTGTAGCTATTGAGTAAAGCTGCTTTGAGCACACGTGTACATGATCACATTGAGAATTGTTCTGCGTCCTTTTAGGCCTGAACCCGGAAGTGCTGTTGATGGCTCAGGTGGTGATATTTCTCCTATTTTGAGCAAGCCCTTCCTTTTACAGAACAGCCGGGTCATCTTAAATTCCCCTCAGCAGCACACGAGGGTTCCAATTTCCGTGGATCTTCACCAGCACCAGTCACTTTTCTTCCTGCTTCTCTTTCTTCTCTGTTAGATCCTCTCTTCCTCCTCCTCCTCCTCCTCATCTTCCTCCCCCTCTTTTCCTCCTCCTCCTCTTCCTGGTCCTCACCCTCCTGCGCACGCCACACAGGTATTGTGCTGCTGAGATAGACCCTAAGCCAGCACCTCCTCCCTCCCTTCTCCCTGCCTCTCCCTACCCCGCCCTCCTCCTTTCTTTTAATGGGTAAGACGTGAATTTCCCAGTGATCAGAGCTCAGGGCCATCTGTGTATCTGTTTCGAAGACTTTTTGTCTTCAAGTTCTTGCTTGGTTGGCATTGAATTGTTAATTGTGTTGAGTTTCCAGAGTTTTTTGTTTGCTGTATATTGATCCCCTATAGCAGATGCAGTTTGACGGTATCTCTTCCCATTTGGTGGGTGTCTCCAGTCTCTGTTTATTTCTCACACCTGGTGGAAACTTTCCTGAAGTCCAGTTAGTGACCTCAAACTCACCAGGATTCAGCTACCTCTGCTTCCTGAGTGCTGGCATTAAAGGCCTGAGTTAATTTTTGTTTATTGAATAGCTAAGTATATAATTGTGTGTTTGGTTGTCAGTGTGCAAGCCCCTTGGGACAGACCCAAGGACTTTGTATGTATACAGTACCACACCAACGAGTGCTAGGCAACTGTTCTACCACTGAGCTGGAGCCTCAGCCTCTTAGCACTTTCCATTTTGAGACAGGCTTTCATGCTTTGCTCAGCTTGGCCTTGAACTTGAGATCGCCTTGAGCTTCCTCAGGCACTAGGATTACATCTGTGAGTCACAGCATAACCATCCCTCCCCGGCTTTCAGATTGACTTTTGAAAATATTTTTCCCAAGTGGTCATTGGCGGTGCCACACCCTGTCCAGAGCAGAGGAAGGCTCCTCCTTCTGCATGATGCTGTTCTGTCCTTTTCTTCTTCCCGTCCCTCCTTATCATCCAGCCTGTCCTCTTACTCACCTCTGAGGCACATGCCCACGTACATAGTTCAGGAAATCAGGTAAGATGAGGACTGGCCTGGAGCCTGGAACCCGGACAGCGAGATCTGTTGGGCCTTGGTAGACAAATATGTGTGCCTTTTAAAAGTCAAATAAATGTAACTATATGAGTCACGCACTAACGGATGATTCAAAAGTAATGTCTAAAAAGCACCAAGGCAAAGGGCAGCTATCTAGGCTGTGGACAGGAGAAAATCCAGGGCACGTTTCCCAGGACAATAATTGCTGTGTTTAAGGCCAGCCTGATCTACATAATGAAGTCCAGGCAGCCAGGACTACATAAAAAGACCCTATCTCAAAATCAAACAAGCAAACTGTTACAAGCTTGGCATGGTGGCACATGCAAAGAATCCTAGTCCTAGGGAGGCAGAGGGCATCACTTGATTCCCAAGTCCAAGACCAGCCTAAACAACCTCACGTCCCAGATCTAAAGAAAAAGTACAAATGCTCTTTGGGAAAAGTCTAAGCAGCGGGGGCTGGAGAGATGGCTCAGGGGTTAAGAGCACTGGCTGTTCTTCCAGAGGACCCGAGTTCAATTCCCAGTAACCACATGGTGGCTCACAACCATCTGTAATAAGATCTGGAGCCCCCTTCTGGCCTGCAAGCAAAACACTGTATACATAATAAATAAACCTTTTAAAAAAAAAAAAGTCTAAGCAGCACTCACATGTACAAGTGAGGCACGGAAGCTCCTGCTCAGGTACCTCCCTCCCTCCTTCCCTCCCTCCCTCCCTTCTTCCTCTCCCCCTGCCAGATGTACATGTGCATACGATGAGCACATCCAGCAAAGCAAGTTTGGAGTGTGTGTGTAGATACCAGACATGATATTTGGGATCCAGCATTCAGTAGTAACTGGAATTGCTCTGCCCCTGTCTAGCACCCAGGGTGGCATTGTTCACAGGGCTACTCATCCTCAGCTTATAACCAGCTCAGACTCAGCTGGGTGCCTCTCAAGGGACTCAAGGCTCTTGCCTTGACATGACACCAGCATGGAAGGAGACACTTGGAAATAAGTGACCTACCACAGCACTCCTTGAGACTGCATCATTCATCATGCAGTTTCTCCTCTCCAAAATGTTGACTGTGGGAAGTCTTCGTTAGCATTCATTCCTACACATTCCAAAATCTACTTACAGAATTGCTCTGTGCAGTAGCCATTAGTAAAGCAAGGGAGGTCACTGTCTCCTTGCCTCATAGGCTGCCTTCTCTTGACCTGATTGGTTAACAAGAACACTTTTTTTCTTAGCACTCAGCTTTCCTAAGGCTCTCTGCAGGGCACCTGTCCTTCCTATGGGATTGGATGGCTGCTCAAAGCTTTTGTGGGGGCGTGCTCAGGCCTCCAGCATCAGAACCTTTTGCCATGGTGGTCCCTACTTAAAGTAGCTGGAGAGATGGCTCTGCTGTTAGGAGACCTTGCTTCTTCTGCAGGAGACTCAGGTCTAGTTCCCAGCACCCGCATCAGCTGACTCAAGCACCTATAACCCCAGTTCCGAGGATCCATGGGCATATATATGATATATACTCATACATTGCATATGCACATAAATAAAATTAATTTTAAAGGAAAAAGGGGGCTGGAGAGATGACTCTGTGGTTAAGAGCACTTGCTCTTCCAGAGGACCCCGGTCTGGTTTCCTAGCACCATGTGGTGGCTCATAACTGTGTGTAACTTCAGGGAATCAGACTTTCTCTTCGGGCCTCTGAAGGACCAGTCATACACACAGTGCACAAACATGCATACAACAATGCTCACCCTGAGCTCCAGTCCCACCCTTTGCGGTTTTTAAAATAGGCTCACATGGGACTTTGGCAAGACTCCAACTTACAGATCTCTTGTCTCTCCCTGCTAGGTGTGAGGATTACAGGTACACACCACTGTGCCTGGCTATGAAGACTTCCCTAAATCCCAATGCTCTAGGGATCATTTTGAAAGCTTAATTAGCGGTCTGATGCCAAAGAAGGAAAGTTTTCATACTGAGATCTTGTTTCCTCCCAGATCCACAGAGCTGGATTCGAACTGGTCTTGGTTTCAGCTTCGATGCATGCAGGTTGGAGGGAACTCGAATGCTGTAAGTCCCCCAGACCTGCCCTGTCCTCTTGACTGAAATTCAGTCCCTATGTGTGTGGGAGCCTGGGGGGGGGGGTAGGGGAGCTGGGAAGCAGACTCAATGGCCAGAAGCAGTAAAGGCATTTTTATTGAGAAACTCACTGAGTACCTGTTGGGCTAGATGCAGATTATCTGTAACAACCCCTCTTGGGGCTGGAGAGATGGCTCAGAGGTTAAGAGCACTGGCTGCTCTTCCAGAGGTTCTGAGTTCAGTTCCCAGCAATCACATGGTGACTCACAACCATCTATGATGACATCTGGTGCCCTCTTCCGTATGCTGTATACATAATAAATGAATAAATCTTTAAAAAGGAAAAAAAACAAAACAAAACAAGAGACTTGACATCTCTTTATTAAAAACAAAACAAAACCAAAAAACCCTCTTGTGGTAGAGTAGACACACAACCGAAGGAATACACGAACAGGAAAATAACGGACTGTGAGTGCTCCTAGGAAACTTAGAGCAAGTGAGGATGTAGAACTGGCATACTTGAAAACGAAGGGAGGGACTGGAGAGATGCTCATTGGTTAAGAGCACTGGCTGCTCTTGCAGAGGTCTCAGGACCTCTAAAATTCTCAGCAACCACATGGTGACTCTCAGTCATCTGTAAGAGGATCTAATGACCTCTTCTGTCTGCAGTCATACATGCAAATACATCACTCATATACATAAATATAAGTCTTTAAAAAGGAGGCTTGCACCCTTGAAGAGGAACCTCTGTGCTTATCCTGGATGTGCGTATTTACATTAATTAGAGAAAATTAGGTCTCTCAAGTGGTAGACCAGAAACCTTTTCAGAGTAGCTAGTGTGTGTGTGTGTGTGTGTGTGTGTGTGTGTGTGTGTGTGTGTGTGTGGGGGGGGGGGGGGAGTCGTTTTCTTCAGTGGTGTACCGTGGAACAGTTGTACGGGCCCAGTAACAAGTCCCACCCATGCCTGTGCAAGCACTCCTAACTGAACTCAGTGAGTCACACAAGAAGGCAAGCCCAACCAAAGGCATGGAAGAAGAAGGGGGTTTCCTGGGAATAAGCAGGGAGGAGGTGATAAGAGAGCCTGGTAGAAGGTAAAAATGACCAGAATGCATCATGTACATCTATGAGGTGGTCACAGAAGAAATTCTAGCCCCCAAAATCTTTTGAGAATGACACTCCGTTTGTTTTCAAATGGTACTGACTGGTGACGGTAGCTCTTTCAGGGGTGACATTCAGCCAGGTGTAAGAAATCATATGTGGTCACACATGTTGTGGCCACACCTGTAACCCTGGCACTCAGCAGGCAGCGGCAGAAGCTCTGTGAGTTCGAGGCCAGCCTGGTCTGTGTAGGAAATCCCAGGCCAGCCAGGACTATATAGTGAGACCCTGTAATGAAGAGTTGTTCATTCTCTAAGGCGCGTTTGCTCCACCCGGTTTTTCCTTTGAGACTCTGCATCCTGGTTGTCCTAGAACTTACTGTGTAGACCAGGCTGGCCTGAACTCACAGAGAAACATGGTAAGCCCCTGCCTCTCACCAAGGAAACCCTCCTCAGAGTGAGCTTCAGGTTGTCACAGGAGGTTGGTGGAGATCCAAAGGCTAATTAAGTCATTTCATGTCTGACCTGTGTCTAGTTTTATCAAATATTAACATATACCTGAAGTGGTTCAGCCTGCCATCAAGTCAGGAGACCCGACTTCCCTTTTGGAAGAAGACGACAGAATCCCCAAGTTGTCATATAACCTCCCATGCACACATGCATCTCCAACAATCCATCTGTCCATCAATAAATGTTAAAAATAAAAATATCGGGGCTGGAGAGATGGCTCAGTAGTTAAGAGCACTCGCTGTTCTTCGAGGACCTGAGTTCAATTCCCAGCAACCACATGACAGCTCACAACTGTCCAATTTCACAGACATACGTGTAGGCAAAATACCAGTGATATAAAAATAAATAAATAGACAAATATATTGTCACTATATTTGAAGGGATTTTCTTCTTAAATTTTTTTTTTTTTTTTTAAACTTTATTTATTTATTTATTTGCCTTGGTATTTGCCTGGAACTGGAACTACAGACAGTTGTTAGCTGCCATGTGGGTGCTGGGAATCGAACCCGGGTCCTCTGGAAGAGCAGACGGTGCTCTTAACCGCTGAGCCATCTCTCCAGCCCCCTTCTTAAATTTTTTTATTGCATTTATGTCATTGTGTATGTATCTGCTAGTGCAAGTGCCATGGTGTACATGTAGAGGTCAGAGGTCAACTTGGAGGAGTTGAATTTCATTTCTTACCACATGGGTCTTAGGGATGGAGCATAGGTTGTCATGCTTTACAGCAAATGCCTTTTACCTGCTGAACCATCTCGTTAGCCTAAAGAATTTCCTTTTGTAAGGGAAATTTATTTCGGAACTTTCATGATAGCTGATTGTTTTCATTTTCCCTTGTATTTTTTTTTAAATTTTATTTATTTATTTATTTGCCTTGGTGTTTGCCTGGAACTGGAACTACAGACAGTTGTTAGCTGCCATGTGGGTGCTGGGAATCGAACCCGGGTCCTCTGGAAGAGCAGACGGTGCTCTTAACCGCTGAGCCATCTCTCCAGCCCCTCCCTTGTATTTTCAAGTCCCCCATTCAGTAGTATTTTGATCACGAGGTCGGAGTCCCGCGACCTTTCTGTTAACTGCCTGCTTCCACCCCCCCCCCACCCCCCGCAGTCCTCCTTCTTCCACCAGCACGGCTGCGCCACCAATGACACCAACGCCAAGTACAACAGCCGCGCCGCTCAGCTCTACAGAGAGAAAGTCAAGTCTCTGGCCACGCAGGCCACCCGGAAGCACGGCACTGATGTGAGTCCCTTTAGGTGAAGTTCACTCTGTAAAAAGCATTTTTTTTAATATTTATTTTTATTTTATGTGAATTGGTGTTCTGCCTGCATGTGTAACTGTGTAAGGGTGTCAGATCTTGGAATTACAGACAGTTGTTAGCTGCCATGTGGATGCTGGGAATCGAACTTAGGTCCTCTGGAAGAACAGTCAGTGCTCTTAACCGCTGAGCCATCTCTCCAGCCCGCATTTTTTAATCTCAGGTGGTGAAACTAACTCTCTGAAGTGTCCTGTGGACTTTCATTATTAGAAGGACTTTACTCTGTCCATTCACATGTGACCTGGGTCCTAAGGGGAGGCCAGGAGATGAGGGAATAGAGAAGATAGGAAGTTGGGCTCAGGAGGTCTTGCACAAGCTGATAGCTCATGCAAGTGCATTTATTAAGAAGTATAGCATCTTATATATAGATTGCAAAGGGAAATATGCATTTGGATCAGCAGAACACTATCATACAATGGAGCAAAGTCAGCAGGAAGCTGATGAAGCAATGTTGTACAAAGAGGACACAGTATCTCGTGTGTCACATACAGCAGCCTTGGGACTGATAACCACAGCCCTTTGTGGGCAGGAGTTGAGTTTTCAGTTGCCCCCAGGCCCTTGCCCCAGGCTGTTACTGGCTCTGCTGGTAATCCAAGTCTCAGACGAGGAACCGAATTCCTTCCCTAGATCAGGCCAGCTCTCAGCACACATGGACACTGGGACCATTGTTGGAGACTAAGATCCAAAGACTTCAGCTTTGGATCACCATAGGTCATGTTTCCCTATCAGTACATAACTTTGCTTAATATGCGTTTCCAGTTCAAGATTCCTCACTGTAATACTAGGTGTGCTGGCTCACGCATGTAATCCCAGCACTGAGGAGGCAGAAGCAGGAGGAACCCAAGGTCAAGCCCAGCCTAGGCTATGAGACCCCATCTCAGAAACAAAACCAGGCAGTTCATACCTAGGATCCTAGAACTCAGAAGGAAGAGGCAGGAGGATCACTTTAATCGTGATGCCTGTCTGATCTACATAGTGAATTGTAGGCCAGTCAGGATCTTGAAAATGAAGATTAGTCAACCATAAATAAAAGGATAACCTCATTTAATGGGTTTAATCTTGGTGATAGAATGCTTGTTACCTAGTATGTGAAAGACCCTGGGCTTCAACCTCATGCTTCAAAAGAATTAATTAATTGCCAGTTTTGTTTGATATATATTGATAATATGTGAGCATTGACCACACACACACACACACACACACACACACAGGCCATAGCTCAGGGCTGATCAGGGCTTCTCAGGAAGGCACATCACAGCCCCTAGACAACTGCTCAGACCTTGAGGCTTTGTTTAACATGGAAACCATTAGTAAAATAAAAAGCCTAGCAGTGAGGAAGGCATCCCCTGAGGGAGCACAGGAAAGTCACTCATTTATGACTCTTAGGCCTAAAGGACAGGATAGTGTGCCTGCTTCAGCTTCAGCCAGGAGGATGCTTCTCCACAGTTCATCTTTGCTACGTGTCTGGAGATGAATTGAAAACATCAGGAGTGTTGAGTTGAGGTCACAGTCAGCTGCAGTGAGGATGGAGATTCTGGGTGTAGAATAACTGGGCTAGGCCTGGCCGCTGTGGTATAGAACCTGCACTTATATCTAAAAGGGTTTTAGGAGCTGGGGTCCTTGACCTCCTGAGGGTATGGAACTTTTTGGAGTGACAGCTTTCTACGGTGTGCTCAGGGCCCTGTACGGACAGTCTGGTGTTGTGAGGGACTGGCCACAGTGAAGTCTGCAGCTCCAAAGGGGAGGGAGGTGAACGCCCTGCTGAACTCTGCTTTGTCTTCCTTCCAGCTGTGGCTTGATAGCTGTGTACCTCCACCCGGGTCCCCTTCTCCAAAGGAGGAGGATTTTTTTGCTGCTCATGTCTCTCAGGAGGTAAGTTTGCTGCTTTGTTCTCAACGTTTATTTTAGATTATGTAATATGTATGTTTGGGGGTATGTGCATGTGAGTGCAGTGCCCATGGAGTCCAGAAGAGGGCATCAGACTCCTTGAAATGAAGTTACAGGTAATTTTGAGCCGCCCTATATGGGTACTGGGAACCGAACTCTGATCCTTTGCAAGAGCATTGAAAGCTCTTAACCATTGAGCAGTCTCTCTGGCCATACTTCACATAATTTAAAAACGTGCTTATTCTGAAAGTCACAACAAGCATGCATTTGAGATGTTTCAGTAAGATACATTTTATGAGAACCCATGAGAACCTGTTAAAGGATCTCAAGAATTTATTAACATATAAAATGGAGATAATATACTCATGGATACAGAACAAAGTAGAGATCACAGTTTATCCATCTGTCATTGTCCTACATTCTGTCCAGGGGTGATGGAAACCAACCCCACCCCCTGCTCTGACCACCCAGGAGAGCTCAAGCTCTTAAGTGGTCCAGTAAGCAGGCAGGGCCACGCCCTAGGGCTTCCTACCCCAAAGCCATTGGCTGGACAAAACAAATTTCCACAACAGTTTCCCTTTTTTGTCCAAATAAAAGGGTTCTAATCCTAACACAAGGTTACATACAAGAAGAACAATTGTTCAGAAGAAAGGAAAGGTAATAACAGACGAATATTGAAATACAACCCATAAGAACAACATCATGCAAGAAATGCACACTAAATGGCCAGCCCAAAGGTAATGGGCAGATTAGAGGCATCACTCCTGCTAATGACTTCCTTCACCCCGATGCAGGTCAGCGGCACCATACAGGCATCGGCACAGCCACAATCAGCTCCTTTAACACCGTGGGCCGTGGAAACCACTCCAGAAAAAAATGAAGGTAGGGTTCATGAAGTCAGCACAGAATGCTGCTCTGTGATCTAGTCCGGGATGAAACTGCTAACGTTAAAATAGAAACTTTTTTGCATTAGCTGATGGACTCAAAGGACATTCTAGAATTTCCCACCAAGATGTTAACTAGATGATAGGAAAATTGGATCATTGATTTCTGCTTTGATACAGTATTGAAGTGTGGACTTTAAAATTAGAAAACAGGATTTCAAAGTTCTTTTTAAAATTTAAATTTAAAAAATGTTAAAGTGAGGTCCTGGCTGTTTTGGAACTCTATGTAGACCAGACTGGCCTCGAATTTGCAGAGATCCATCTGTCTCTGCCTCTGGAGTGCTGTGATTAAAAGCATATGCCACCATGCCTGGCTAAGTTTTCAGTTTTAAAACTGTTAAATAAGTATTTCAGTTAATAAGTCACATACACTTGGTGACTATTTTACAAAACTTTCTTTCTTTAATGTTTTTTTGAGGCAGAGCATCCTACATCCTAGCTGTCTGAAAATGTACTGGCTGGAGGGGATAACTGAACTCCTGATCCTCCTGCCCCTACTTTCTGAGTGCTGGGATCACAGGCGTGCACCACCACACCCGGCTGCCTATTTACTGTAAATGTGCTGTCAATCACACATGCATTAGGAATGACCCAGATGCCCTCTTGTTCTGAACCTGGGCACCTTTCATCAGGCCACATGACACAATAAATAAACAGTAAAATGTACTTTTGCCAGCCAAGCAGCAAACTTGGGATGTAGGACCAAGAAAAGACGTGCTGGCTTGTGGTGGCTTCGTGCCAGCCTTGGATTGGGCTGTAATAAGACAATTTCAGAAATGGATTCTGCTTCAAGGACTATGCTGTCTGTCGCTGGAAGGGTGACAGGAGAGAGAACTGTGAGTTAGGACACTGATGTAACCCCAGCATGGCTGCTTTTCACCTCTCAGTGCTTTACAAACTGTGGATTTCTTTCTTTTTCTTTTTTTGGTGGGGAGGAGAAAAGACGTTAAGACTGGGTTCCTCTGTGTAACAGCCCTGGCTGTCCTGAAACTCACTCTGTAGACCAGGCTTGCCTCAAATTCATAGAGATCCTCCTGCCTCTGCCCCCAAGTGCTAGGATTAAAGATGCAGGCCACCATCGCCCAGCTCCTAGCTATGTGAATTTCTTTGTTGTATCTTGTGGTAATATATACATATATATTTTAAAATATTTATTTTTATTTTATGTGAATTGGTGTTTTGCCTGCATGTATAACTGTGTAAGGTGTCAGATCTTGGAATTACAGGCAATTGTTAGTTGCCATGTGGATGCTGGGAATTGAACTCAGGTCCTCCAGAAGAACAGTCACTTAACCACTGAGCCATCTCTCCAGCCCCGTGGTGATATATGTTATATCTAATAAAATCAGCCTGGAATATCAGAGGACAGAGCCATCTCCCCAGCCTTTTGTTCTTGTTGTTGTTTGATTTTGTTTTGTTTTGTTTTGAGACAGCATTTTTCTGTGTAACAGCTCAGTCCTAGAACTTGCTTTGTAGACCAGGCTGGCCTTGAACTCCAGAGATCCTCCTGCCTCTGCCTCCCAAAGACTGGGACTAATGGCATGTGCCACCTCTGCCTAGCAGCTTCCTTCTACAAAACACCTGAATATCTGCCTATGCTTGCCTTAAATATTTTCTCCACCTAGTTGTTTTACTTCCTGGGGTTCAGCTCTGTATCATAATCCTAGAATAAGCATTAAAGGTGTGAGCTACTACTGTTTTGTTTTTAGGCTTTGAACTCACAGAAATACAGAAAGATCTCTGTCTCCTGAGTGATGGGATTAAAGGCGTGGGTCACCACTCTGTGACCCTCATGGCTTGACTGTGGGGAATCTGTTCTCTGATATTCCAGGCTGATTTTATTAAATATAAAATAGATCACCACAGTATCCTGTGGTTGAGAAGCATTGGAGAAAGGAGTCCAGCCTGGCACCCTCCTCCATTCCCAGCCTTCCTTCTCTCCTGGGGTGCAGCTCCTGGTGCAGCCATTGGCCACGCCCAACACAACCACCTTCTGTACCTTGTCTTTCTTCTAGCACAGTACACTCTGTTCTGGAGAGTGCTGTGTCCCCTTGGGTTTCATGACGCATGTGTCCCAGTGGAAGAGAGCTATACAGTACGTTTGCATGTACGATATAGGTAACTCAGTACCTTACTGTAAACCACTAAATGATGAGGTACAATTCTCAGGCCAAGATGGGGGTACATTTTAGCACTGAGAGGCAAAGTCAGGAAGTTCAAGGTTCAGTGTCATCGTTAGTGACCTAGGGGGTTCAAAACCAGCCTGAGCTATATGAAACCCTGTCTAAAAAAGTTACAAAGTAGAATTCAAAATGGTAGTTAAAAAGACCATTCATTTTCATTCTATAAAACCATTGTTTTGGACATGCATTTGCATTTTAATGGACTTTTATTTATTTATTTATTTTAAGACAGTGTTCCACATAGCCCAGGTTGCCACACACTTGCTATCTAGCTGAGGATGACTTTGAACTTCTGATTGTTCTACCTCCACGTCCTGACTGCTGGGATTGCAGCAGGACACCACATGTCTGGCTCTTACAGCAGTTTTTTTTTTTTTTTTTTTTTAAAGAACTTTATTTATTTGCCTTGGTGTTTGCCTGGAACTGGAACTACAGACAGTTGTTAGCTGCCATGTGGGTGCTGGGAATCAAACCCTGGTCCTCTGGAAGAGCAGACGGCGCTCTCAACCGCTGAGCCATCTCTCCAGCCCCTCTTACATCAGTTTTAAGTCAGATTTCATATGAAGGGAGTGGGTTGTGTGAAGGGTGGTCATGGAGCCAGGGGTCTAGTTGGATAGGGGGCTGACTATTATGCTTACAGCATCTTAGAATAACTACAGCTGTTAACATTGTCTTACAGTAGAGAGGATTCAGATGTGTCTAACACAGGGAGGTGGTAATATTTGATATGGTACATGGCTACTACACATGGTTGAAATGTTACAGCATGTCTCATAAATATGATCATTATATGTCAACTAAAAAGAAAAAATATATTTAAAAAAATGAAGGTCCACATGGTGGTCTACACCTTTAATTCCAGCACTCTGGAGACAGAGGCAGGTGGAGCAGCCTAATTTACATAGTGAGACTTTGTCTTTAAATTGTAATGAAAGGGGTGAGAATGTAGCTCAGTGGTAGAGCACCAGCTTGGCTATGTATACTTCAAAAAATATGATGATGAACTATATGTGAACCGCAAGGTGATTGACATACCCAGATGAGAGACACAGGACTGAGCAACGTGAAATATATCACACTCAAAGGCAAATTTGCCACGTATGTTTTCTTCTCTAACATGAGTGTTTTGCATTTTCAGGTGGGCCAGAACAGGGGCCAAGTGTGGAAGGTCTGAATGCCCCAGGGAAGGTCGCAGCAGGTAATATGCTGAGGGCCCAGGGTTCTCTTTGAATTCTGCTGGTTTCACTTCTTACAGTGATTCAACATTGTGACTAAACCCATCGCTGAGTTTTATCAGGCAAAGCCGCTATTCCATGTATCCTCCGTGGCCATGCACCTTGCAAAGACTGGTTCACAAACATGCCCACACTGGCCAAGCTCAGAGCCCCCACACCATTCTCCATCAGACACTCAGCATTTTCTCTGTGTGCTGAACTTCAAAGCAGTGTTTCATTTTGAAGGGATTGTAATCTGATATTGATGTGTATTACATTTTTTATGTGTTGGAAAGCAGCCACACTGATGGAAAGGAACTAAACTTTCTGGTTATTTTTATCATCTGTCAGACTTCTCAGAGTCAGGAACAGGTTACAAAGCAGGTGCAGCAGGGGCCTAACACAGAGCAGTGGAAAGAGTTCCCTGAGGGTATTCTTTTCATACTTGATGTCTGGCACTAGTCTCTTCTTAGGGCCAAAGATTGCAGTCTGCAGCACTAGGGGACTTGCATGCTTCCCTCTCCCCCCCCCCATAGAGGTGTGCTTGCATGCGTGCGTGCATGTGCATGTGGAATCAGGGATTCATGTATACTAGACAAGGACTCTACCACTGAGATTTACCCCTAGCCCAAGGCTTCCTAGGTCATCAAAACATAATTCTAAAACCTGAATAAATAACTATGTATTGAAAATGACTCAGAAAAGCTGGGGGGGCACACCCCTTTAATCTCAGCACTCAGGAGGCACAGGCAGAGGCAGGTGGATCCTTTTGAGTTTGAGGCCAGCCCAGTGTATAGAGTGAGTTCCAGGGTGGCCAAGTCTACACAGAGAAAATGACTCAGAAGTGATATTTTAAAGAAACTATATAAAAAGCATGTATTTTTGTGAAATTTAGAAAATACTGATACTAAGTAAGACCTTAGTAGTAAGACCAAAAAGCAGTGGAAGAGGCAGCTTCTAAAATGACAGGATGCTTTTCATGTCTCAGTGGCTGAATGATAAGATCTCTGTGTAAGTCAGTAGGAAAAACCCAGCCCAGGCTTTAGAGGCAGCACAGTGCAGGGCCATTTCCTGTTTTTTATTATTTTTTTTAATACTTACGTATTTAATTTATGTATATGAGTATTTGGGCTACATGTATGTCTGTGTACTGTATGTATGCAGAAGCCTACAGAGGTCAGAAGAATGGTCAGATCCTCAGGAACTGGAGTTACAGATGGGTGAACCACCATGCACGTACTGGGATTCAAACCCAGGTCCTCTGCAAGAGCAGCCAGTGCTATTAACCACTGAGCCATCTCTCCGGCCTTTAGTTTCCTGTTTCTTTCCTTTTTTTAAAAAAAGATTTATCATGTATACAGTATACAGAAGAGGGTACCAGATGTCATCATAGATGGTTGTGAGCCACCATGTGGGTGCTGGGAATCGAACCCGGGTCCTCTGGAAGAGCAGACGGTGCTCTTAACCTCTGAGCCATCTCTCCAGCCCCAGTTGCCTGTTTCTAAGGAGCTGATGCTACCTCAGTGATAGAGCACTTGCCTACCATTGAAGCCCTAGGATTGATTGCCAGCACCCCAGGAAGTGGGAATGGTGGTGATGATGGTGGTGGGGATGATGATGGTGATGACCATATGTAAGGGATGCAGTAAAGATGGTGCCGACATCACCACTCATTTTTATTGTGGATAAGAGCAAGAGAACATCCGAGGCATCTGGAAGAGCACAGAGGAGAGAGGAAGAGAAATAGACTCAACATGACGAGGGCCATCTGCTAGAGAAAGGAGAGCAGTGTATATGGAGAGCGCAAGAGCATAGTCGGGGATAGAGAGCGTATATTGAGGCTGGGGGCAAGGTATGATAACGACAGCAGGACTCGATGGGCCAGGGTGGGTGCTTTGAAATGTGTAACAGCTACTTGAGGGACTGAGGGGCCTCGAGGCCAGCATGGGCTTTGATAGGCAAGCATAGGTATATGTCAGTAGAGCCATAGGTCCCTTCTACAGGAAGCTAGGGAAATGACTCCTTTTGGCAGATGGGAATTAGTTGGATGCTGGCTTTTATCTGACCGCCAAAAATCATCCTAAAGTCCGGTTTGTGCTCATTTCTAGACATTTGAGCAGCCTAAGACCTTGAGACTTAGCAGCAGGGATGAGGATGAGGAAGGATGATGGTGGTGATGATGGTGATAATGGTGATGGTGATGGTAATGGTGGTGATGATGATGGTGATGATGGTGATGGTAATGGTGGTGATGATGATGGTGATAATGGTGGTGGTGATGGTAATGGTGGTAATGATGGTGATAATGGTGATGGTGATGGTAAGGTGGTGATGGTGATGGTAATGGTGGTGGTAAAGAGGATAGTAAGAATGTGCTTTGACTTTTTGTTGTTGTTGTAAGTTTCTCTGTGTAGCCCTGGCCATCCTAGAACTCACTCTATAGACCAGACAGGCCCTGAACTCACCGAGATCCACCTGCCTCTGCCTTCCAAGTGCTAAGACTAAAGATGTAGGCCACCCCTGCCTAGCAAGAATGTGTCTTTATAACTTGTTAACAGAGCACTTGCCTAACATATATAAGACCCTGTGTTTAACCCTAGCAACAAAATTATAAACAGAATAATAGCACACAAAGAAAGGACCAGAAATGTAGTTCAGCAGTAGGGTACTTGCTTAAGTATTCCTGAGGCCCTGGTTCAATCCCTAGCACCAAAACTGTTTTTTGTTTTTTGTTTTTTTTTAAAGAAAAAAAGAGGGGCTGGAGAGATGGCTCAGGGGTTAAGAGCACCGTCTGCTCTTCCAGAGGACCCGGGTTCGATTCCCAGCACCCACATGGCAGCTCACAACTGTCTGTAGTTCCAGTTCCAGGCAAACACCAAGGCAAATAAATAAATAAAATAAAGTTTTAAAGAAAAAAAGAAAAGCAGCAAAGACAGGGGCCCAGTCATTACCTGGTTGTCAAGGCAGTGGAGTAGAAGAAAGGATCTTGACAGGAGTGAGGCTCATTTCATGAGCTATGGCCTGGCACACCCAGCACAGCTCTGGGGACTCTCAAGCCCCAGGCACTGCAGTCAGCTTATTAACTGGATAAGACTGCACAGAATGGACAAACTGCCGAGGTTGGGGCCAGGGAGCTGTAATCTTCAATCACATAGGGGTGACCTGAAGGTTGAAGATGGGGGCTGCTAGACTCTCACTGTGATCCCTGGCAGCTTCACCTAAGAGCAAATGACAGAGGTGGCCAAAAGCCATCACAGACATCAAAGGAACCCAAGGCTGAGCAAAGCTTAGGTGCCATGGAGTGGGGCAGTGTTTCCAGGGCCCACAGTTACAAACAAGGCTCAAGGCAGCAACTGATGTCAGGAGGCCACAGCAGCTGAGAAGGCATCCAAAGAGCCCTTAGGGATGGGCTGGAGAGATAACCCAGTGGCGAAGATCACTGGCTACTCTTGCAGAAGACCTGGTCCAGTTTCCCATCCATAACCTTTGTCTCAGGCAGTCAGTTTTCTGGCCCCTGTGAACACTAGGCACACAGAGGGTGCACAGGTATACAGGCAAATGCCCACACATAAAATGGAAAGAGGAAGCACAGGAACAGGCCGGCTCCCCTGCTGATAAAGATAAAGGGGCTCTCAGCTGCCTGCCGGAGAGTGAGTAAGTGAGAAGGCAAGATGGTGGCCAGAGCAGGAACACAAGACACTCATCTTCAGAGCAGAGGCACCCTGGTCAGTGTCAGATTGCAATGTACAGGGCCATGCAGCTGTGGTCAGGCTGGGTGAAGGACCGTCCTGGCGAGGCACCTCTGAAAACAAAACAGGCACATTCAATCTGTATCCGTGAAGACTGTTTATATAAAAATGTTGGTTTCTATGGCAACCATCAAAAGGTCACGTGCTCTCACCTGTTTGAGAGAAAGACTTTGGGATTCTCTGGTGCTTTGGAACATAACATAACCATATAATTTTTGAGAGTCACAGATCTTTAGATCTGATAAGGACATTTGATAAAAACAGTTCCCCCAAGAAAGGGGTCCAGGGGCCTTGCAGATATGGGGTAGCAGGACAGTAGTGTTGAAGGATTGACGTCAAACTATGTCACACAGAGAAGGGACCTGAGTGACAGCTGCTTTAGGAATCCTTGAGGCATATAATTCAGTAGGAGAGTTGAGTCCTTTTCAAATTATTTTTATTACATTTTACTTACCTGCGGAGTGGGGTACATGTTATGGCATGTGTATGGAGGTCACAGAACAGCTTGCAGGAGTCCACCACATGGGTCCCAGGATCAAAGTCAGGCCATCAGGCTTGGCATCAAGCACCTGTACTCACTGAACTATCGCAGAGAAGAGTGTTTTTAGAAGTTTGTGGAAAAATAGGTCCTGGGACAAGCCCAGACTCTGTTTCTCTAGTGTGGAACTCAGAGCTCTGAGTTGGGGTCGTGTATGGTCATACCCTGACTCTGTGCTGATGAAGCCCTGGTAACCTGAGAACGTGCCAGAACCAGAGTTTCCTAGACCACAGACAAGGCATCTTATTTATAAGACACACTAAAATAGAAAAGTGATGTATGCTTTCCACCTGCTGACTTTATTATTTATTTATTTATTGCAGAAGTTTCATCTATTATAAAAAAGAAACCAAATCAAGCAAAAAAAGGAGTGAGTATTACATTGTGTAAAAAACACAGGAGTTTGGCTCTGAAACTGAAAATCTATTCTCTCCTATGAATTGTTTTTAACTGGGATATACTCTCTGCACATGGTATTGGCTTTCATAAACCAGGATGGTAGTACATGTCTTTAATCCTAGCACTCAGGAGGCAGAGGCAGATAGATCTTTCTGTAAGTTGGAGGCCAACCTGATCTACATAATGTATTCCAGGCCAGCCAGGGCTACATAGTGAGACCATGTCTACTTTTAAAAAAAAATTATTTTTTTATGTGAATTGGTGTTTTGCCTGCATGTATAACTGTGTAAGGGTGTGAGATCTTGGAATTACAGACAGTTGTTAGCTGTCGTGTGGATGCTGGGAATTGAACTCAGGTCCTCTGCAAGAGCAGTCAGTGCTCTTAACTGCTGAGCCATCTCTCCAGCCCTGAGACCATGTCTTAAAAAAGACAAAAGGAAAGAAAAGGAAAACTTTATTGGGATCCTATCTTACTAATCAGAGCAGTATTCTCACTTATTTTGAACCATAATATAATAAATGTATGGCTTTTTTTGTTCAATGAGTATTATAGTTGGTATTTTTTCAAATCCCTGGGGACTAGTTAAACTTTATTTCTATTTTTGTGATTTTAAATCTTTTATTAAAAACTTTAATTCCTTTAAGGTTGTAAGTTAAACTTATAAAACAAACAGGACTGAGTAAGGAATAAGCATTGATTTTTCTCTGGTCTTATTCAAGAAAAAGAAGATTACAGTCAAAAGTACGTACACCACAGTTTAACTGAGTGTGGAGGAGTCTACGCTGATGTTTGCTTGTTGACTATTAGGCGGCAAGGCGGTATTCTTAATAATGCATCTCTGCCAGTAATAGTGAATACCTCTTGCTTTGGAAGCCAGTGGTGGTAGTCAGCAAAGCAGGCATAGCGAAGCTGGGGGAAGTGGCTGTCAGAAACTGCAAGCTGCTTGGGAAACTAGAACCACAAATGGATGGTAAAGGACACATAGAACAAATAGTAATCATCCCTGCCTTTTTTAGGGTCAGACTTTGAGCTGAGTAAATAATAAGCCTTTTATCTTGTCTGATGTCCTTCCCCAAGCTTTTTACTTTGAGGGCATGTTTGACCTTGTTTCTATGACCAAATGGAAAAAACAAAGACCCCTGAGAAGTCTCTCCTGCTTGGGATTCTGAGGGGCATCTCTGTGCTGTGAGGACCAGCAGGTGGTTTTAGGAAGACGACTTCATCATGGCGATGCCCTGCAGTGTCATTTGTGTAGACCGGGTTGAGGTGGGGGCACCCCACTTCCCCCCCACTCCAGCTCCACCTCACTAGACGGTCCTGGCTACTGCCTTGAATTTCATGAATCCCATGCACTTCAGACTGCCAGCCTCACATAAGCAGAAGGAGATGCTTGTCGCTGCCCTGGCAGGTCAGAGACCTCAGTGTATACAGCTGCAGAGTATGTACCTGTAAGGTTATACCTGGGTAAAATAAAATTTTACATGTGTTCCAGCTTGGAGCCAAAAAAGGAAGCTTGGGAGCCCAGAAACTGACGAATGCATCCTTCACTGAGATTGAAAAGCAAGCACAGGCAGTGGATAAAAGGAAGGAGCAGGAAGGCCTGGCCAGGGGCACACCTAAGGAGGAATCCATGTGAGCTCATTGGCTTCTCTAACCCTGGGGGGCAGAGCCGCCGGTCCTCCGACTTGGTCTCAAACACCTTGATGTTTGGTGGACGGGCTCTGCAGAGTGTGGGTTCAAGAAACGCGTGTGTCACACAGGATGTGGGTCGGAAGGGACTGGTGGCTCTGGGAGCAGTAGTGGGCCCTGGGGGAGCCTGGGCAAGAAGGGCAGGTATGGCAGTGTCTGGGAGATGCCACTTCCTATCCGGGAAAGGAACTACAACAGAAAAGACAGGCTGGAGCAGAGGTTCTCGGCCTGTAGGTCTTGATCCCGATCAAAAAACCCTTCCACAGGAGTCACCTCAGACCCTAAGACATCACAGATATTTACATTATAATTCATAACAGTAAGAAAATCAGTTATGAAGTAGCAATGAAAATACTTTTGTAGTTAGGGTCCTCACTACATGAGGAACTGTATGAAACGGTCGCAGCATCAGGGAGGCCAGAACCCATAGGCACAGGACCCATTTACCACGTGTGAGGGTCTGTAGACTCTGCCCAGCACAGAGAGATTGTTGCGGGATGTCGGTGGGACACGTGCGGTTGTAAAGTTGTCTGTAGTGATGGGAAAGCAACTGAGGCGCAGGCTGTAGCTCAGTCATAGAGCATTTGCCTAGAGCATATGAGAGCAGACACAGCACATGAACTCCATAGGCAGAGCAGCAGGAAGCTGAATGTGTCTCCTGGCGAGGAAAGCTATGCTGGGACTGAGCTATGAAAAGCTAGAGTACATGGATGTACATTGGAAGTTTATGCAAAGAAAGAAGCCACATGCAAAACTAGAGAGTGTGATTCTCCCAGTAGGAGGTACCCAACAAGCAGATCACGGAGTTAGAGGCCGAGGGGTAGAGCATTGCTGCTGGGGCAGAGGGAAAGGCCACAGCAGTCTGAGAAGATGGCACGTCAAGGAAACATGCCCTTTCCACATTGGTTTGCTAAGGCAGACAATAGTAAGACAGTTAAAGCAGCCTGCAGGTCAGAGCTGACCCAAGAGGTGCCCATGGCTTGTTACAGGAAGGAAACAGCAAAAACAGAAGTAGCATATCCCTGGTGTATCTATCCCGTGTCACACCACAGGGGTCACCTCGCACAGGGTTCTGATGGCTCACTGGTGAGGGGTCCCTGTTGCTGTCCAGGGCTTTGGGAAGCAAATAACAGGCACGTCACTTCTCACAGCACTGAATGTCTCTTTTTGATGTGAACCCCCATTCCTGCTGCTCCGACATGTGAGCTTCATGTGTGGAAGCCTGGGAGCAATGTCAATGTGCCACACCTTCCAGGCCCAGTGGTGCCTTCTTTAATAGAAGTCAGGCTATGGCTGGGCCTCATGGGATGGTTCAGCAGGTAACCCAAGATCAATCTCTAGAACCCTTGGTGGGAGGGGAGAGCTGACTCCGTAAGTCGTCCCCTGACCTCCACACACATACACACGTACATGTGTTCCCCCATCCTACACACAGCACGTATGCACACGATAACAATAAAATGGTTTTAAAGCTAGAGACAGTGGTTGGGTGGGTAATGACTGTTCATTTAAATGTCCTCAGTAGCTTATACATAAAGAGACAGTCCAGGAAATTATTTGAACTTCAGCTAATGATTTAAATGTTTATGAAATCAATTTTAAATATAGATTCATCCTTTTAAATTAAGAAATTTAATGCATGTATGCTGTCTCTGTATGTAGAAGTTTGCATGTTTGTGCAGGTACCTACGGGGGTCACAAGAGGGCATCAGATCACTTGGAGTGATGATGTTTTCATATTAGATGACACAGACGAGTTGACTAACCTCATACGCTGATATGTCCCAGGGAAGTGTAGTCAGATGTCAGCTCAAGGGAGGATCCTGTATGGGGAGTAACCAAGGCACTCGCCATGGTACCGGACAGTTTCAGGAAGCCTTGAAGCTGGCATCCATCGAGTGTGCTAAGTGGCAAACAGAGACGCCTGGTGCTGAAGGAAGACTTTGGCGTCTCTGCTCTGCCTGTGTTAGTGTAGTTAAGGCTGAGCTAACGGGCATGTGCTTTTCCCAGCAGTGTTTCATCGTTACGATTGGCCTACAAGGATCTTGAAATTAACATGAAGAAAGATGAGAAACTGAACCTGAGTGGACAGAAGAAGGTGGAAGCCGAGAGGCTGGGCATGGGCTTTGGAAGCTGCAGGAGGTAGGGTCCGCTCGGCCGGTTCAGCCCAGGGCAGTGTGCTCCCAGTGAAGGGGTCTAGGGGCTCATTTCAACCTCAGGCCATTTTCTTGGTGCTCTTATCTTCCTGGCTCTTTGGCTTTGCTTTGGTATTTAGTATATTGTGGCTGGGGCTGGAGCATCACGGGTAGTGTGTGCACAGAACTCTGGGTTGGATCCCCAGCACTATAGAAACCAAGGTTGGGGGTTCACACAAACAACGAATACAAAATAGTCAGAGTAAAGCTAAGTAGAGTGGTGTGTGCCTCTAATCCCAGCACCAGGAGATAGAGGCAGAAAGATCAGGAACTTCAAGGTCAGCCTGGGCTGCAAGTTCAAGACTGACCTAGGCTAGGCTACATGAGACAGAGGTGTGTGTGTGTGTGTGTGTGTGAGAGAGAGAGAGAGAGAGAGAGAGAGAGAGAGAGAGAGAGAGAGAGAGATGATGGATGGCACACGTGGTTCTTGGAGAGAAGGAAATGGGTCTGAGTTTCCCTGAGTGTGCTCTGGAAGGGATGCCTCAGGCACACCCGTGCATGTGGCTGGCTGTCATCGTCATCTCCCCCCCTCCCAGTCCTGCCCTCAGAATGACTTCTGGCTTTTGAAGTTCACACTGGGTGCCCAGCCCTCCTGATCAGCTTGTGTTTGTTCAGAGCACGGCTTAAAGCATTCCTTTGTTCGGTAAGGTGAAAACCTTTAGGAAGCCAGTGATGTAATATTTCCTGTTTTATTCTGTCCTCTCAAGTGGCATCTCCCATTCTGTGACTTCAGACATGCAGACCATCGAGCAGGAGTCACCCACACTGGCAAAGCCAAGGAGAAAGTTCCAGGAAGATCCAGAGGAGTCATACTTCACCTCCAGCTCCAGGTGGTCTGAGCCTCGCTGCAGCCATGGTGCATTAGGGGTCAGCCTTAAGAGCCAGTGCAGATCAGTGCCTGGCACCGTGTGAACGCTTTGGCTGATGCAAGTCTGTGTGTAGGACCAGAGGCTGGGGAAATAGTTTAAGGGGCAGTGTTCACAACTAGGAAAATGGGGCTGGAGAGATGGCTCAGCGGTTAAGAGCACCGTCTGCTCTTCCAGAGGACCCAGGTTCGATTCCCAGCACCCACATGGCAGCTAACAACTAGGAAAATGTTTGTTGGTCCAGTTAGCAGCTTCGTTGAAGTCAGAGGCTGCACTGTGAGGAATGGAGAGAGGCAGAGGCCTCTCTCTGAGACTTCTGTGTCGAAATGCTAATTGAGAGCTGCCAGAAGAGTCCATTAGGAAATACTATTTGTGTATGTATTTATTCATGAAAGCATGACTGTTCTCTGAGGGGATCCCATGCATGGTACTAGGACAGCCACCGGGTTCTGTCTCTGTGTCTGCTCTCTGCTGGGGCAGAACATGTGACTGGAAGCAGGCTGAATGTGGTACGGAAAAGTGTCACCTTGGATAGTCATATTGTCAGGGTTACCCAGAAGCTGACATCACAGGAACTTGGGGTGCCTTTGACATGACATGTAGATACAGAAGCTGAGTAACCAGGGTTGGATGCTGGCTGGGTCACATAGAGAAATTGACAAGTTATTAAATGCTCTATGCTGCAGCCTCCTTATTTATAAATGAAGGATCCTGGTGGTGCCTGCCTGGCAGGGTCCATGGGAAAAGCTGAGGCACTACTGCGGCTCGTTTCTGCTGTACCCTAGGAACTTGTCCAGAGACATGTGGCTCAGTGAGTGGCCAGTTGGGCAGCTGCATTAACCACACCAAGAGCCCTTTCACATCTGGAGTTGTTAAGGATGGGACACATCTGTCTGACTGTGTTGCCACAGGTCACACAGGTTTTCTGGTGTCATGTGGCCACAGACAGAGATGTAATGGGTAGAACAGGCACCGGTTATATTATCTGGACACACTGGGTTGACTTTCCTACACAAGCTCCTAGGTAAGGAATTGTGCAAACAGCTCTTTTCTTGTTTTGGAGCACAGCTCCGAGTTACTTGAGTCCCAGTATTTTAGGAAGAGAGCTGGCAACTTCATGGCTCCTTGCTGACATAGTCAGAGCTGCCTGCAGAATTCCCCGCCTGCCTCACTCCAGCCTCCAGAGGCGTCAGCAGCATACTTGGTCTGTCCATGCTGTGCCATTTCAGAAGCCAAAATACATCTTACACAGGAGAAACTTAAGTGTGTGACTGAGCCTAGAAACCACATTTCACATACGGTTTTAATGATGGCGGGGTGGGGTCTGAGGACCCTCGTTGGTGGCTTCTCTGCTCATTAGTGACACCCATGGAGGGTGGTAAAGGAAAAGACAGAACCACCCTCATGGAGCGCCAGTTCTGTGCGTGGGAAGCATGTTGGTGAGAGAAAGGGTCCTGGGTAAGGTCACCTGCTAAGAAGGACCTTTCCTATCCCTACAGCCTCAGATCATGGAGGAATCATGTGGTGCTTCATGTGTGCCTGGCAGCCTTCAGAAACACCTCTTCCTTGGCTCAGTCAGAAGGGTCAGTCCCAAAGGCTCCAAGGCCACTATGCCAGGGACTAGGTACTTAGTCTGAAACCTGGGAAAAGTGGAGTTTAGATATAGAACAGAGAACCTTTGAAGCCGTGTGGATGGTGACCTGGACTGGATAGACCCTGGGCTGACTTTCTGTGCAGGGCCCCATAACATGTTTCTGTTCATGGTCAGGGTCAGCCTTTATATGTATGTGCCTTGGAGCCTCAGTCAGAAGGATGGGTTCCAAATGCTGCTGTGCCAGAGACCAATTTCAGTTTGAAATGGGGGGTAAATGGTGTTCAGACGTAGAACAGAGAGATTTTGGTGCCATGGAGATGGTGACGTGAAGGTTATCCAGGGACAGAAACATCCCTCTAGTTCCCTTGATGACCACAGTGACAAACAGGGTTGAATTAGGTACTTTGGCACCAGTGGTGAGCTGGGCACACCCTGAAAGCCAGCATGTCAGTGCCACAGAGTTGAGTGCTTTTACTGCTTCCAAATTATTCATCAGCCATTAGAACTTGCATATTATGAATTATGGAAGAGTGTTGTTCCTATCAAGCCAGGGGACATATCCTTGCATTTTAATAGTGAATTCCATTATTTCCAGATTATAAATGATGCATTATTATAATGCTGCATTCAGAATAATGAAACTGGACTGTTTGCTGAGCCCCGTGGAGTCCAAATGGCCTTTGATGGGAGATGTGACTGAGGACAGGACAGTGTGTAGTTAAAGGCTCTTCCCAGGGACCTTCAGGGATGTGATCAGAGGAGACAAAGGCACAGTGTGAGGGCCAGCATGAAGGAAAAGCTCATGGAGAAACAGGCCCCAGAAATCAAAGCCCACGCTGGGGGAGTCCAGTGACAGGAAGAGCCTGAGTCCCTGGCTGCACAGGCTGGCTGTCATAGAGTGTTGCCTGTGAGTGACTAGGTGTCCCCTACAGGGTGCCAGAGCACAAGTCCCTTGTGGATGAATGAGGAGTAGGAAGACCCCATGTGTGGACAGCTCACTGCCTGTGCAGGTGGTGTCTTCTTTTGCAATTTAAAGGCCCTCCAGTCCAGAGGAAGAATGTTTGTGTCTTGGAAGTGGTGATCTCCTGAACACTGAGCACCTTTGTTGAGAAGAACCTGAATATCCCGACCCCTCCCACCATGTGCTTCTGAGGGGCCCGACCAGCCTCTGGGTTCTGCCCTATGGCATTGCAGCTGTCAAAGGGGTAGCCATCTGAAAAGCCTAAGGCTGCAGCAGAGGAATGGACCCACCTCTTCCCTGAGTCCCTCAGAGAGTGAGGTCAGCTGCAACAGTTGCTGGAAAGACCTTGGAAATGGACGCCTCACGTCATCTCATGTTCATTGTCCGCATCTGGTGTCATGGCTGCCCTTCATCTCAGAACATGACAGGGCAGGGAAGTCAGGTCCTCCGTACCCAGAAGCAAGAGACCCCAAAAGAAGAGAGCATCCACAGGTACTCCTGGTCACTGTTTCTTCCTGTTCTCACAGGTACTTTGATGACCCCATGGAGTTACGAGGCAGTTCCTTTTCTAGCTGGGATGACAGTGCCAATTCCTACTGGAAGAAGGACAGCAGCAGAGACCCCGAGCCTGCCATGAAAAGCACTGGCTCTTCAGACAGGTGGGAGCTGCAGACTGGGGAGCCTGTGTAATAGGACCAGTGGGTGACATCTGTGTCACCAGGGTCCTGTGCTGCTTTACAAAGTGGCTGTGCATGAGGAGTGCATGCCAGAAACACCTGTGACTGTTGGAAAGCAGGTGTGAGGGCTGATTCCCTGGGGCTTCTCAGTCCATGGGTCAGGGTGACCTAGCTCAGGAATGTGTTACCTTCCCCTCTTTGAAGACTATCTGTAAACTGTGAGTCTCTATTCCTAGAAAACAGTTGTGCAATTTGGTCTTGTGTGTGTGTGTGTGTGTGTGTGTGAGAGAGAGAGAGAGAGAGAGAGAGAGAGAGAGAGATGCTGGGATGTGTTTCTGAGTATATATGTTTGTGGGGAGTGCTGTCTATGTGTGGGTGTGTATACATGTGTATATGTGTGGCCTAGGGATATATGGCGGGGAGTGTGCACGTGTTTATGAGTGTGCAGGCACTGTTTGTAAGGTGGGGAGTGTGGTGCTGAGGGTTAAACCTGAAGCGTGCCTGGCAAGCACTGCACTGAACTACACATGTACACTCATGAACTTAATTTTATTGTTTCATTTGAGGCGGTGTTTCACTGAGTAACTCAGGCTAATCTCAAATGTGAGATCCCCCTGCCTCTGCCTCAGATTACCGTTCATTCTGTCACACCTGGCACAGTTCTCGTAACTTTGACTAACAGTCATGTAAGGACACTAAGAACAAGGCACGGGACATTCTGTTGCTCTGAGGTCCCCTTGCTCTGTCCTCAGCCCTGGCCCCTGCGGTTCTGTTTTTCCATCTTCTTGTGTGGGAAAGGACCACATGGACTGGCCATCCAGGAGCTGGCCTTGCTTCTCTGTCACCTGACTGCAGCACTTCAGGCTGAGGTGGCTTCCTGTAAAAGCACTTCCTCTACAGTTAAAACGGAAGTCATCATTTACTGCCCACACCAAGGAACTTTGCACACCTAGCTCTGAGATTGCCCCCATACCTGGGATGTCTTGTTACCCCATGGAATGTGTACTTGGTGTGGTGGACAGGGTTGTCCTTCTGTACCCACACAGCACACGCAGTGTTGTCTAACAGCTGAGATGGGAGACTCCACACAGTGGAAGTGTGAACGGAGTTTGCTTTGCCCCCATGGTCTGACCAACTCTGTCTGCTCTCTACTCTAGGCCTAGTGGTCGCCGGAAGCCGGACTATGAGCCCATCGGCAATACTGATGAAGCCCAGAAGAAGTTTGGCAATGTCAAAGCCATCTCCTCAGACATGTACTTTGGAAGACAAGCCCAGGCAGATGTAAGGGTGCAGAGATCTCTACAGAAGCCCTGAGAACCAGGGAAGAGGCCTAGCTGTGAGAACAAAGAGAGGTTGGACTGTCAAGGGAGAAGGGACCCAGACAATAATACTGGAGCCAGGACCAGAGCCCAGGCCTGCCTGAGCACCCTGGCAGCTGTGGAGTCAAGGACCAGTCTCATTGCTCATTCACCTCTCTGGGGAGAGATGCCATCAGTCAGGAGCTTTGAGTAAACTCAGGTTTTTATGTAGCAGCAATTGCTTTTGATCCGTTTAACGAAGTTAAATGAAGCCTGGAAATTTTTGTAGGTGGATGTTTCATTAGGCAGCTGTCCCCTGCCTCAGAAATGAACACACTTATCCAGGAGTCTGGCTAAGCAGGGCTAAGCGCTCCCCTTCAGTACTCAAGAGCAGAGAGGTTGGTGGAGATAGACTCTGAGGAGTCATTACTGGGGTACTGATTTGTCTCATAGCAGTGGCTTCATTGCCAGAGAGGCCTCCAGCTCCTCAACCTGCTTTTACTTTAAATCTGTTAGTGGGCTGGAGAGCAGCCCTTGGCAGAGTGCTTGCTTGGCACACTCCAGGCCCAAGGGTCTATCCCCAGCGACACACACGCACATGAAGACCTTCAGGTTGAGAGACTGAGCGGCACACCAGGCACTGAGGGATTTCCTAGAGTGGCTGAGAGCAGTACATAAGCTCTGGCTGCCCCTCATATGGACCACGTTGGCAGTGATATGGGACACAGCCCTGCCCACCTGTGACCTACATCATTCCATCTCTGGGACCTGGCTGGGGTGATGTGGGAAGCAGAGAGCCAAGGGGAGCAAACCCAGCCCAGCCTCTCTCCAGCACTTCTTAGAGTCTAACTCTGCCTTTTCCTATCTAGTTTGAGACCCGAGCACGGCTGGAGAGGCTCTCTACCAGCTCCTCCATCAGCTCTGCAGATCTTTTCGATGAGCAGAGGAAACAGGCAACAGGTGAGGAGCTCAGGGGGATTGCGAGCACCTGCATCTTCATAGGACCTTTCTGTCCCCGAGATTCCATGCGCCATCACCCTTCACCCTTGGCCCTGTGTGAGCAGTGAGAACTGAAGCTGTATTCCAGGTGCCCCGTGAGGAGACCAAGCCATGAAGTTTATGCCACAGCCTCCTTGTCACCTGGCAATTTAGTAGCCCGACCATTGTTCACACAGGAGGCACGGGCTCCTTTAGGATGCCAGCCACTCAGTAGCTGGGATCACGGCATGGTTAGCCTCTGCCTCCTGCCTGTGGAGTAGTTGGACCTGAGTTCTGTGTAAGATACCAAGCAGTCAGGGTCCTGCACCCAGGAGTCAGCTCCCAGCCCCCTCAGCTCTCAGGACACACAGGCGCAAAGAAGTAAGTAACTCTCTAGGGAAGATGCAATGCAGCTTGGAAATGGGCAGGTGGGGAGGAGGTGCCTATCTCTGCCACCCCGCTACACCCCTGCATGAAGTGTGTCTGTCATCCAGGGCTGGAGTCTAACCCTGAGTCCAGATTCGAGCCCCAGAGCAGGCCCTTCACTGCCCACACAGAGCTATTTCTTCTTCTGTGCCCTCCTTGCCCCAGAAGGCCCCGTGAGCATCCCACACAGCCCCACCAGGCCACAGGGTGAGTGTGAAATGGCAGCAGGCTTGGAGGTCATTTCAGGAAAAGAAGCCAGTGCTGCAGACTGAGTGCCCTGCCCCCTGCTTTGCAGCATGTAATTCACAGCCAGGCTGCCTTGGGCCTACAGAGGGCCTGAGTGTTGGTACCAGGTGACCATTCTGGCAGCCACACTGCCTTTTAGACATATAGAGTGGATGGAGCTTCAACAGAGAAGGTATATGGTAGTCTCAACTGTCTAGAACCTTCTGTGTGGAGGTTCAGGCACGTGTAGTCATTATGGCCCTCAGATAGTGTGGTTTTTCCAGCTGGCTGGTGTAAATGGGGAGAGCCATTCTAGACTGGCATGTGCCAGCACAGTGGCTGGCAGATAGGCAGCCATAATCAGAGAGACAGGTGGGCCAGCCTTGCAGGTCTGCTGCCTGACAGGGCGAGGCAGCTCCATGGCTCCTGTGCCCATCCTTACTAACCGCAGATGCAGGGGCTGTTGGTCTTATAGTCCCTGCCCAGCAAAGCTTTGGCCAGCAGGCTGATATTTTTTCCATCAGACCTTCACATCCTGGCCTTTTGTCAGGCTGGCTTCCTGCCGCGATGTGACACACCCCTGGTACAAAGGCACTCAGCCTTCCCTGAGGTCTTCCTGCAGTGCTCCTGATCTGTCAGTGCTGGTTGGAGCCATTCCCAAGACTGTTGGGCAGGTCTGTCCCAAGACCCAGGTTGTTGAAATGTCTGCATGTCTTTTAAATTCAGTTTCCTAGAACATTTACTCCGGAAACAGTATTGTTTGTTTAAAACACACACACACATAAGAAAACAAGAAAAGAAAGCTTTTTGAAGCGAACACACCCTTCCACCCTTTACATTGTTACAGAGCTCTGATTGGCTCAAGCTTGCTTCTGGCCCCATCACAAAGCAAAGGTCCATTGAACTCTGACACTGATGCCATAGCAACTTGGCGCCTTTGAGAGATGCTCCTCCGGTGTCAGACCACCCTGACTGTGTCTGGTGGTCTGCCTTAGGCAGGACTTACCTTCCATACTGAGACCCAGTAGTTGGGACTGTTGTGGTTGCCCATCTGAAAACCCACCACCCCTGCCCTCAGGACAGGTGCAGCCACCACCCTCAGCTGGCTGGACAGCCTTAGGAAGGACTCATTCTTTGGTGTTCATGTCAACAAAGAGCCTATGCTAGTGTTAGAAGCCATTCTGTGGCCTCATCCTGATCACCCCCAAATCAGTGTCAGATCTGCAGTTGATGTCTGTATGCCTCCTGTGAAGTAGATCCTTTAAGAGATGTAACTAGGGGGCTGGAGAGATGGCTCAGCGGTTAAGAGCACCATCTGCTCTTCCAGAGGACCCGGGTTCGATTCCCAGCACCCACATGGCAGCTAACAACTGTCTGTAGTTCCAGTTCCAGGCAAACACCAAGGCAAATAAATAAATAAAATAATGTTTAAAAAAAAAAAAAAAAAAAAAGAGATGTAACTAAACATCCGTGGATGGTACTCAGGGCTGATCCCTGCTAGAGAAGGTTGAAAGCTTGAGTGAGAAGCATGTGTAAGTACCAGAGCGGGTATACCCCATCACAGCAGGGCCTGTGAGCAGAGCCAGTGAGTGTATGGATTGGGCCATCTGAGAAGGGATGGTGCTTAGGACCCCAGATGGCAGAGTAGAGACAGGTATGTGACAGCCATCTTAGAAAAAGGACCCAGCATAGCCCTTAGTGTTTTTAGCATGTGTGTGTAAGTGCATGTATACACAAGCACATGTGTTTGTGCATGCATGTGTGTGCTGGCATACACTTGCTTGTGCATGCATGCATGTGGAGAATGGAGACTAATGGAAATCCCCCCTCTTCATCCCCCGCTCTATTCTGTGAGGAGGCAGGGGCTCTCTTTTTTTTTTAATATTTTATTTTATGTGACTTGGTGTTCTGCCTGCATGTATAACTGTGTAAGGGTGTCAGATCTTGGAATCACAGACAGTCGTTAGCTGCCATGTGGGTGCTGGGAATCAAACTCAAGTCCTCCGGAAGAACAGTCAGTGCTCTTAACCGCTGAGCCATCTCTCCAGCCCCGTCAGTGCCCTTTTCAAGAACAGACTGATGGTTCCAGTGGTGTGTGGGCTCCTCAGCTCCATACCCTTAACAGCCTCATGCTGAGCTGCCTCTGTGTAAGGTTGGCTCAGAGGCTGGGGGTGCAGCCTACTCAAGCCTTCAGGCCTGCAAACCCAACGTGCTCTCAGGCCTTTGCCTGCTCAGTTGTTACCCACATCTGTCAGGCAGCACTGCCCCAAGACCCAGATTCCAGCTCTACTTAGACCTCTGATGTTAACATGGCACCCACAGTGCTGCCTCAGAGAAGTAGCTGGCCAAGTGTTTTGATCCTTGTTAGATTTGTTATTCTTAAAATCTTAGACTTTTCTCTTGATTTGTCTCCATTTCTGAGAATTTGGTTCATAATATCCCCTTAAAGAAGGTCCGTGACTCCCCTAGAGGGCGGGACGGACACAGCTCCCAGCTTCCTCTGTCTGAAGCCCCTCCCACGGTCTAGGCCTTTCTGTCTGTATGCATTCTGTCCATCCCTCATCCCAGCTGCCCCTGTCCTCTCTTCTCTGCCAGAGCAGCCTCAGCACATGTGCTGGAGCCCAGTCACTAGCTTTCAGCCTGGCTCTTATGGCCTCCCCAGCGCTCACTCCCCAGCTGCCACGAGCCTGTGGGAACTCCTCAGGCCTCCACATGCTTGTGCCTCAACCACATCAGGAGTGAGGTACCTGATGACCTGACCACACCAGGTCCCTCGTCTCTTTTCTGTGCCCTTGGCACTTGACAGAGCCCTTGACACACTAGTTTGTCGAGTGACTGATTGGACCTATGGAGAATAAATGAACAAGGTACCCTCCAGGCCTGGAGCCTGCCTGCTGCCCGGCACACCACAGCACTTCCCAGTACCTCCAGTGCTAGCCATGATAATATGTCTGATTCCAGTTTGAGCCTTGAGAGCCACTGTACAGAGGGTGGTGTTCCCCTTGCTGTGGTGGCTGAGGAACTGTGTGGTGGGACCAGTACTTCCCACCGAGCCCTGCCCCACTGCATGATCAGCTCTCTGGACACAGCTCTTGCTTGGGAGGATGCAGGAGAGGCAGAGTGGGTTCATGGAGCTACACATGCTCTTCCAAGAGGGGTGAGCTGGCATCTCTCTGTGTGCAGGAAACTACAACCTCTCAAACGTGCTGCCCAATGCCCCAGACATGGCTCAGTTCAAGCAAGGCGTTCGATCTGTTGCTGGGAAACTCTCAGTCTTTGCCAATGGGGTCATGACATCCATTCAGGTGAGTGAAGATCTGCTAGAGCTCCAGGGGCTGGGCTGGGGCTGGGCGTGGAAGCTGGGCTGCAGACAGAATGGAAGCCTAGGGCTGCAGGGTATATTGTAATATTGTATGTAATCTCAGCCACTGGGGGCTGAGGCAGAAAGATCTCGAGTTCAAGTCCTGCCTGGGCTGAGCCCCTGCCTCAGGACAGCATTTTCTAAGTTCTTACTGGGATTCATATAATTTTTCAGTTCTGAGTTTAGAATGGAGAATTCTTTAAAAAAATAGATTATTTTATTTTATAGGTATGAATGTTTTGCCACACGTGAGTGCATATGTATATGTGCCTGGCCCCACAGAAGGGTTTGGATCCCCAGAACTGTAGTTACAGATGGTTGTGAGCTGCCATGTAGGTGCTGGAAATTGAACCCAGGTCTCCTACAAAAGCTGGCTATAAGCTGCTGAACATCTTCACAGAAGAGAATCCACCATCTCCCTGTTCTGAGATAACCCTGTAGTGTTCTGCTGTGTTTGGTTTCGGTTCTAGACTGTGTAGACCAGGCTAGCCTCTAACTCAAGATCTGCCTGCCTTTGTCTCCCGAGCACTAGGATGAAAGGCGTGCATCACCGCTGCTGGTGGCTGCCTGTCTTTTTGAATGAAGAGTGAACCTGATTGCTGTGTGGCTGTGTGTTCTCCTTTTCTCAGGGGCATGTGCTGTGTGGCTCTGGAACTACAAATTCTCCAGAAGCCATTTTCTGTGGCCTGAAAATATGCATATCTAATTTGCTTGTTCCACACATTGGGCATTGCATCATACTCTGATCTCTTTTTGAGTTTTATTTTTATGAGCATGTGCTCATCCTGAGTTACCTAAGGACCTTTTCATAATATAACACACACACATATAATATATAACTTGATGCATATTCTCCTGTACCTCTGCCTGTGCTTCTGCCCCTCAGGCTGGTCCTCTTAGTCCCTAGACAGTTTTGCTCTACTTTGCCCTGTATGCACACACATGCTCTTATGTCTCTATGGAAATACTTGCCTATTAATTTGCTTAATATACAATAAGGCAGAGGTGGAACCTGTTTGCCATGACAACGAAGCCTTCTCAGAGTGTGTGAATGGCTTGCTTCTGGAATCTTCTTGCTTGTGTGAAATCATTTTAGAAGCATCCTAGCAGGGCGAATAGGCCCTGAGGAATAGATTGAATTGGCATTGTCCCTTGTGTCCATGGAGGCTCTTAGTCTGCAGACAGACCCTGCCGTGGCCTCCATGGAAATGTGAGGAAGCCCTCCATGGAGAAGTTCTAAGGCGATGGAGGCTTGGGGCTCTCCTCCCTCAGGTGGGCCCTTCCTCGGGTCTCCTGGCAGACAGTATCCCTGTTCTGTGGGGTGTCCTTCCTGTTTTTAGAGTACTCATGGCTCGTGTCTCCATAAGTGAAGAAGCAGAGGCAGAGACTAAACCTCTGTAAAATGAGCAGGAACCAAAATCTAGCTTTGGGCTTCAGACAGTCCTTGAGTGTTTCCCATCAGGCACACTCCCTGGACAGCTCAGGCCATGGCCCTGGACCCCGCCTTGCAATCCTTAGTACAGCCTGGAGCTCTAGGCCTCGGGCACTTGACATCAGGTGTAATCCCAGGCAGGTCTCCAAACCCCACTCACCCTCCTGGCCTCAGGGGCACTGGAGTGGCACTGGGGACTCTCATCATGCAGAGCCTGTGGCCAGAGCCAAGAGCTGGAACCCTGCCAGCATCGATCGCACGCTACATGCACGCGAGGAGACAGGTGCAGTGGAGTGGAGTAAATGTTGATCTGGTTCTCTCTAGGATCGCTACGGCTCTTAATCCTGGTGCCAGGTTGTGTCCGACCTGGTGAAACACCCCCCCCCTTGGATGGACCTGGGACCACATCTGGCTGCATCGAAGCCCGCTGTTGTGCAGGCAGGTTCTGCTAGTTGGCAAGGCACCTACACACTTGTGATTTTTGTATTTCCTTTGAGGCTTCCCCGGTTCTATGTAGTGGAGCTTTGCTTTCATTTCTGATTTAGGTTAGCTCCTGTCAGTCAAGCATATCCTCGATTTATCTTTGCGGAATCTTTAGTTCTAAGCGCTGGGAGCCTGAGCTGCCAGCCCCTCCCACCTCCCCCTGGACTGGACGCCTTCACCTGGGGCACATGGGCCCCCACGGCTGCCAGAACTAGCTGGTGCTGGATGGGCTGGAGAAATAAAACCACAGCACACTCTTCTCTCTGCAAAGGAGCAAACAAAAAAAAAAAAAAAAAAACAAGACAGAAGTGGCCAGCTTCTCACTGACAGATCACTTCATGAGTGCCCCACACGACGAGGAGATTTCAAACAATACTTAAAGCCATCTGTCACTTTGTAAATTATTTTGTACATTCTCTACACTTCAGAATGTTCTCCAGTCAGTTCTTTTAACAATGCCACGATGCCAGGGGAGTTGGCTGTGACTTGGTAACAGGTGTGCAGGACCAGCTGAGAGCTCCCCCGTGCACTAGAGATCAGCAGAGTGCCCAAGCCCCAGCTGAGCGAGGTGGTAATGTGGCTTCAGAATTAACTCAGACTCGGGGGAAATGGTGATTCTAATTAGGTGGTTTTGTTAATATTTTTTATCTTGACCCTGATGTTCCAAAAGTTATAGATGTAAATCGATAAAGTTGTTTGGCTGTGTTTTAGACAGCACCAGAATATATTGTTCAGCACAGTAAAATATATTTGAAATTTGATGAACCAAAAATGTGATTTCAGATGACTATTTTGTGAATCTTTCTTAAAAGATCCAATTTGTAGACTTCTAAATATAACCGACAGCACAGCAGAGCCCAGTGCCTGTGTGGTCAATTTCACCAAAGCCTCTGTAGCGACTCACTGTAAACTGGGCATTGGGTGACTCTGGCACCAGTACGCTGTGGTAAGGGTGAGACTGGTGATGTCATCACCACAGCATAGTAGGCAAATGGGTGCCTCTGGGAGGGAGTGGACGGACTTGCAGGGTACAACTGGCAGACAGGTCTCCACAGTGGGGGCTAGTGTGACATCTGCAGCCATGCGTGGCACGTGGACCTTACTGTGACTCGGAATGACAGGATCAAGGTACCTTCAGGGTGGGTTTCCCTAGGTTACTGACATCAGGGAAAGGGGGCTGCTGGTGTGTTACCCCTTTTCCATTGATTGTTTCAGTCTTGGGATGGGAGCCAGGGCCTTGAACACACTGAGCACTAGGAACTCGGCCCATCTTCTCATAGGGATGCCCCAAGGACCAGCCTTTCACTGCAGCTGGTCACCTTCTGAGCATCCATGTGGAACTTCAAACACTAGCAGCAGCATATGGGAGTTCAGCAGTGGGGGCGGCTGTCTCTGAAGCTCAGCCCACAGTGAGCCCTGTGCTCCTCATCCCACGTGCCCCACGAGCTCTGTGCCTGTTTTACCCCCTGCCCGACTTGCTCTTAGCATCGGCTCCCTGATCCCAGGACTTCCTTACTGCCAGCAAGCTTGCTCCAGTGTCTTCCGGAACCATCTAGTCAGTGTGTCCAGATAATTCAGTGAGGACACAGAGTGAGTGCTGTGCTGTGCCCTCAGCCCACAGCAGCACTGCCTGTCAAGAGTTCCTGAGGTCTGTGTTGCTGGAGGACACAGAGGGAGAGGAGGTGAGAGGGTATGGCTGTGTGGTATGCCTCCTTAGGTTTCATTGCCAGTACCAAAAGCTAGTTATAGTGTTGGCTAAATAAAACACATTTTGGATCTTTTCTTTTAAAGGGGGGGGGGGTGGTAGAAAGCCAGAGAGAGAGAGCTGAACTCCCAGAAGGCGTGGGTTCAATTCCTAGTACCCACCTAGTGAGGGTTGGATTCAACACTCTCTTCTGTCTTCTTTAAGCACTGCATGAGCACGGTGCACAGACAAATGCAGGCAAAAAAAACCAAAAGATGTTTTAAAAAATCTCAAAAAATAAAATGGGAATGTAACCCAGCAGCAGAGCGCTGGCCTGTGATACACGAGGCCTAGAAAAGACAGAAGAAGCCCATGGCAGGGGCTGCCATGCTCAGGTGGGGGCCTGGGGCTGTCGGAGGTGTTTCTGAGCTTTCATTGTAGAGTGTAAAGCCAGAAAAGCAGGTGGCTGCTCTTGGAGTCTCTGTGCTAGAAAAAGCTCTGGAGACAGGGCCTTTGCTGAACAACACCTTCACCAGAGGTAAAAATCAGGGTTAAAATAGCAAATGGAGGACTGGATCGGGAAGGCTCAGCCAGAGAGAGGGCTGCTGCTGGAGAGGACCCGAGTTCAGTTCCGAGTCCCCACATCAGCTGGCTCCCTACCGACTGCCTGCATCTCCAGCTCCAAAGCATGTAATGCACCCTTCTGGCCGCCTCAAACACCTTCATTCATGTCACACACATACACACACACACACACACACACACACACGCACGCACGCACGCACGCACGCACGCACGCACGCACGCACGCACGCACGCACGCACCCACC
>PVIH01014121.1:0-55301 GCA_004025045.1 Sigmodon hispidus | reverse complement strand
CAGTAGCTGCAGTTGAAGGCACAGGACCTGTGAAAGATAAAGCCAGTGGACATCTCAGCATGGTGTGGGAGGGGCTTCATGGTGTGGGAGGGGCTTCGTGGTGTGGGAGGGGCTTCGTGGTGTGGGAGGGGCTTCATGGTGTGGGAGGGGCTTCATGGTGTGGGAGGGGCTTCGTGGTGTGGGAGGGGCTTCGTGGTGTGGGAGGGGCTTCATGGTGTGGAAGGGGCTTGGAGACCCCAGGCCCTCACTGAGGAGCTGGTAGCAGTTGACAGCAACTACAGGAGAGAAAAATCAATGTTCTTTGGGGCTGTGCCCTCTGGAGGGTTAACAACGCTCTAGTAGATAAACACATTTGAGTGGAACCAGTTAGGGACTGAATGGAGTGTAAAAATGAAAGACATGAGGTGAGAAGCAGGTCTTGAGAGGGGGATCTGGGAGCAGTTGAAAGAGGAAGAGTATGGAAGATATGATCAAAGTACTTTGTACACTTTTATGAAATTCTCAAAGAATTACAAGTGAAGCATTGATGAGTGTACTGATTACCCAGTGCTGTGCCCATATACCAACCACAATGGACAAGACATGTAATCATCATCTTCCCTTAAAATTTTATACTTAAACATATTTATCTACTACGAATCTATTAGAATATATGAATTTTCCCACAGAATTTATTAAATGCCCCACCATTTAGGTTGATATTGGAATAAACAGCAGCATAAGCTGCATGGGATTTATTCAAAAGACTGTAGAGAATTTAAGTTCAAGATGAGCATGGAACCAAGTCAGCAGACATCTGTGACCATACTGGCTCTTCACTGCACTGGAGACAGGAAAAGACCATTTCATTTTAAAATAATATCTAAAATTTATATAGACTCTTGTTGAGAGAGCCATGGTAGACTGGGGGTGGATCTTTCCATCTTAATGAACCCAGGCAGGAAGTTTCTCAGAGATATGCTCGGAGATCTATCTCCTGGGTGATTCTAAATTCCAGAACACTGACAACAGTGTCTGTCACCTAGTGTAGCCAGAGATGATTAGAAACCTCCAGAGAGCAAGTATGAATAAGAGGTAAAGGAGAGATTAACTCTCATCTAAAGAAGGGTTCCCACTGCACCTCTAACCACTTGTCACCCAAATGACGGCGTCAGAGTCTAAAACAGTTTCCGAATCTTTATTCTGATCCTTTCACCTAAACCCAAGAATAACGCTATTCTGCCCCACACATCATAGTTTTACAAATCACAGACATTGAGTTTTTCCTGGTGACATTCTCTTGCCTTATAGAATACCCCCTATCACCCTGCATCCATCTGTTCCAATCAGAACAGCCATCACCCTCAAAGGAACCATCAAAAGTATACGTCCAAAATAAGCAATCATCCACAGCACCTCAGCCTGAGTTTCCTCTAGGAAGATACCCCTCCAAGTCCCCATATGAGCAGCTGCAGAAGTGTTCCACTATGATGGTGAATATTTGCATATGAGTTGACCCTTACTGCTGTGTCTACTCAGCATCTCCCTATGGGGACTGGTCTCTGCTCTCTGGGAAGCCCCACCCTTCTCCACTCCATTAAATACAATGTGATGCTGTCCACAGTTACAGTCCTAGATATTCAGAATCTTTCCCTGGGCAATTTGAAACAAAGAAAGAACATCTACACTGTCTCACTTCCTGAAGTGGTACCTAGAAGCGATGAGAAGGAATCCAGTCAGGGGAGGGGGCACCAGGGGACAAAACAATGTGAAGAATGACAAGATTATGCCAAGAGCCACTTCCGAGGCTCAGCCCTATTCCTGTCCCTGGAAGCACAAGGCAGCCCAGCATCTGTTAGACACATTCCTTCTTTGCCTAAATTACATTACATTGAATTATCACCAATTATAATTCCCATATACAGAATCATAGCAAGCTTCCATCAGCCTCCCTGTAATCCACAGCAAATACTTGAGCCCTGTATGCATGGCTACATAGAAATGGCACCAAAGTCAAAGAAAACTGATTTCCCGCATGTGCCTCATCTCAGTGGTAAGTGCATGCGTGTGTGTATGTGTGCGTGTGTGTGTGTGTGTGTGTGTGTGTGTGTGTGTGTGTGTGTGTAAAGAGCATCAGTTACAGAATGGAAAACATGCAAGGCAGCCCTCTGAGGGAGCCACGAGATGCCACCTAACTCAATAAAACATCAACTCAAAGACTTTCAGATCTTTCTTTGCATCTAAAACTACAGGAAGGGTGTGTTCACCATGCCCAGCAAAACCTCTAACTCTAACCAATCCTCTTTCTCCTCTTCTCATTGCAGAATTCTTGTGCATATCATAACCTACGCAGTACAATTCCCATCTGTCACTCATTTTTCCAACCAATACATAACTTGCATCTGCTCTAGGTCCAGAATTCCACACACAGGGCTGCACTGAGGTCAAACAAAATCTCTGCCCTCAGGAGCCTCAATTTTAGCAGTCGGTAGCTGGGTTCCCAACTGTTCACTTTTCCAGGTCAGGTGTGTTTGCTTCCCTTATCCCTCTAACAGCTACACCAGCAAACCTTCTCTTTTGGAGACTTTCCAACAAAAGTCAGGTCCTGAGCTGCTGCCAACCAAATTTCTCTGGGTGAACGGGATGTCATGAGTCCTTCTAAATGGGGAAGTGTGTGAGCTGTGCTCTTTAGCTATTTCCATATGCTATACTCTAAGTGTAAAAATCACAGAGGAGTGAGGATTTATAGTGAAGATGCATATAGAAACACACATACATACTGTGAATGGAAGCTTCTGAAAAGAAGCTATGACAGAAAAATCAGAACTGATTGACAGATTAGAAATCCAATGAGACGCAACAGTTAGAATGTTGCAAGTCAAGGGCCAAATTATCTTGACCTCCCTTTACGCTTCCCCCAATAGCCAATTTTTGCTCATCTCTCTGTGTGTGGTATAACATCTTTGAAACTATGAGGTAAATCCTTTAGAAAGCATGCACAGATCTAGCTTCCACCAACCCAAAAGCTAAGAAAGCATCTATAGTAGGTCTATAGTAGACATTTCCCTGTTTTACTATAACCCACCTACTTAGGTTGGTCCTACCAACGTATCTGAAGTGTGTTGACCTGTGACTTTCTTCATTCTGACACTATCAAAATGTCACAAAACTGCTGCCATGTTACAACACTGTATTGGGATAACCTGATGTCAGCCATGGCTGCTCATATTTGGCTCTAGAATAAACCATTTCTTATCCCCTTTGGGATGAGAGCTGTATTTCTTTTATCAACAACATACATGTATTTGCATGCATGGATGTTTGCAGCCTATGTGTGTCAAATGACTGATATGGTCTCTGTGACATGGGGTTGCAAAGGCGTAGCTCTCACTGACTGAGAAAACAGCTCCAAGGAAGAGTTGGTACTTTAGAAAGAGATTGTTACTTTTGCTCAGGTGCGACTTCCCAAACAGGAAGAATCAGAGCAAACAGGAACAAGCAGGAAAAGAAAAGGCAGTATGTCCTGGAACACCTAGACCGAAGAGGGAGAGTGGGAGCAGCCAGCAGCTTCCTAATGGCCCTCAGTGTCAGCACTGGAGGAGGACCAGCATTCAGTGTCCTTGAAGGTCTGAGGAGAAAATGAAGGGTGGTACTTAAACCGAGCACTGACAGGGAAGTGAGAAGGCCCCTGATGTTCCCTCCCACTGTGAGCTCTGCTTCAGGAACATGGTCGCTAAGACAGATCGTGGAATACAGCTGGGGTCTGTAAATTTCACAAGACTCCTTTCTTTGCTCTTCAGGCCTTAATAAAATAACAGACTGAAGGGGGGACAGTGTGCTGGGAGGGGGAGTTCCTAGAGATGTGCTCCACTGCCTAAGCAACTGCCTAGGCTAGAGCGCAGAGTCATGTCCAGATGCTCTAAAGGTAGCTGCGGGATTGAAAGGATGGATGCAATGCACAATCACAGCGGCTGCCAGTCAGTGTGCACGCAGGTATGCAGATGTGCAAACCATGCATCTAAACTGATATGAATGCACTGCAAAGACAGCTGAGTAGTTAAGAGCATGTGCTGCTCTTGCAGAGGACCAGAGTTTAGTTCCCAGCACCTACATCAGATGCCTCACAACTGCCTGGAACTCCATCACAAGGAGTATCTACAGAGGCCAGACTTCTGGCTGCTACAGCCTGTAAACACTCCCAAGACACACATAAGTAAAATTAAATTTTAAACTAATGTAGAGGTAGTATGTGAGACGTCTTGACTTCAAGCCATCTAGCCAGGCACTACTGTAGAGAAAGTATGGGGCATACTATAATGTCACTGTCTTACTTATTTTCTTCCAGTCTTAAATTCTACATCCCATTGGCTTGGTATTTATTTTTCAGGAAATTATGAGGCAAATTTCAATGGCCTGGTTTTCTTTTCTGTTCATACATGCTCATGTATGCCCACAGTCAACCCAGGACAACAGCTCAGAATCACTCTTCTATGCCCCCAGAGAAACACAAATTGAGAGAAAGCCTGAGAGAAGCCCAAGACATTTCTTGTCTCAAGGCTCTGTCTATAGCCTGTGCAAAGTTGAAAGGGCATCTTTATGAGACCATCTAGTTCCATGACACTATTGATGTAAAAGTCAAACTTATCTCCTGATCAGATTCAGGTCAACTGGAATGGCCTACTCAGGTTTGAACTACAGAAGCACATCTCATAAAGCTGACAAAGAACCAAAACCCTCCCAAGAGGCTAAAATCAGAGAGAGCCACTGTGCAGAAGTAAAGATCCTAAGACACAACAATGTCTGCCACAGCCTCTCCTAACCCATTGAACCCATTGCACCCCCACCATCATCACCAAATAGAAAGGTAGCATCAAGGACACCCCAGAAGAAGAAGAAGAAGAAGAAGAAGAAGAAGAAGAAGAAGAAGAAGAAGAAGAAGAAGAAGAAGAAGAAGAGAAGCCCACAAACGGAAGGTACAGAGGAGCAGACATAAATGGAACCAGTAACTCATGAGCACACATAGAAGCCTCACATCATCTCACTGTGTGTTTACTGAGTTACAATCCATCAGCTAACAGCAGCAACGGTACAGGGTTCTCCCGCCCACTCCCCAGGGCAATGGCATCTATTTATGGTGACAAAAAGATTTATTTTGGACAAGGAGTTAGTTTGGATAAGGCCACTGCTCCAAAACATCCCTTCGGTAGCATGTAATGGATTACGTGTAAATTTCAGCACAGTTGTTAAGCCTCTTGCCTCAGAAGGTCATTGGCACAGAAAGAAATGGAGCTAAACATGTGAGTAAATAGATACATGCACAGCTATTCAAGCCGTAGAAGAGGGAAGAGGAAGGAAACATTGCCCTAGACATCAAGTGTCTGCAGGAGGCTGGGTCTGCACACTCTATCCTAAAACAGCTCTCTGTTCTGTGGGTCCCGTGGTCTCCGGGCAGAAGCTAACTTTTCTGGCTCAGTGTCTATAACTGAGCCATGGTGTAGAATACTGAAAAGAAACCGACTACAGAGGACCTATTTAGACCTTCCTGGCAAGAGCCACGGCGCAGGAGAACAGGGAAAGGCTGGTGCTCTTGACAGAGGATTTCCTTACCAGGATGTGGAAAACTCTCTGCTTGTCACATATGGCTAACAGTCATCCAGCAACACAAAGAGTGGTTTCAGGAGCCCATGAACACTCAGAGTGGCTGAGAACGCCATGACCAAGCCCAGGGAGCAGAGCATGAGAGGCCTCACGGCCACTTCTTGGACAGGGGCAGTGTTGTTGACAAGTACATAGGATAAATATTATTACCTAATACACTTTCCACCAAGGGAAATGTCATCACCCATTTAGTAGGTAAAGTAGATGTGCCTGAGCAAAACTGAAGCAAGCAGTCCAGTGAACACAACCTCAAAATGCCTTAGGGGATACCATTGCGTTTTAAAAGGGTTTGTAATTTCATATATGTGTACTTACATCATCCCCCCTCCTCCTCCTCCTCCCTCTAACTGCTCTCATTCACTCTCAGATTCATGGCCTTATTTTCTTTTGTTATATACATCCATACATAATACATACATACATACTGTAGTAGTTTGAATAAAACTGACTCCTATGATCTTATAGAAAGTGACACTATTAGGCGGGATGGCTTTGTTGGTGTGAGGATGGCCTTGCTGGGGAAGTGGGTCCCTGAGGTTTCCTATGCTGAGGATACTGTCTAATGTCTCAGCTGATGTTCTGTTGCCTGTAGGATGTAGGACTCTCAATTACTCCTCCAGCACCATGTCTGCCTGCATGGCACCACGCTGTGCACCATGATGATAGTAAACTGAACCTCTGAGACTGTAAGCTGCCACATCAGTTAAATGTTTTCCTTAGAAGAGTTGCCATGGTCATGGTGTTTCTTCACAGCAATAGAAACTCGAGGCACATACATACATACATAATACATGCATACCTACAACCCAATGAGTCCATTTAATGTTACTCATATGAATATGCTTTTAGGGCTGACCACTCAGGATTGGGCAACTGATTAGGAGGTCTCATCCCTGAAAAAAAACTAGTTTTCCCTCCCTCAAAAGTCATTGTCTATAGCTCTTTATCTATGGATGGGATCTTTTGAAGTTTTCTCATATACAATGGCATATCAACTGGTGTTATCATTCTTCAGGTCTTATTTTAGGCAACCATACAGTTGACTTTCATGCGTGCAGCTTCTTTATCATATAGAAGGCACAATCTCCCAGCAGACATCTGGTCCCCTGGGTCTTACAATCTTTATTACTCATTTTCTGCAATGTCTTCTAGGCCACGGATTGTGTTGTAGTCACATCAGCTGGGGCTGGGTACTACACATCACTTTTTCTCTGTATTTTGACCAGCTGTAGCTTTCTGTAATAGTCTCTGTTTTCTGCAAAGCCTCCTTTGGTGAAGGGTGACAACTAAAATAATCTGTGAGTGGGCTACCTTTTAACTGGGAAGGAGAAGGGATGCTCTCCCTGGTGCACCCTCTCCAAGCTGTTGGGAATGAGCAGCTCTCTGCAAAATTCCCATGCTGAGCCCTATATCTCCCTGGAGGAGGTCACAGAGCATCCTGTGATGGGATCAGTAGTGACTAGTGAAAAATGGGGTTTGGATTTAGGAATTTGTTTCAGGGTGATCTAGTCCTTTAGTGGTCTTGTAAACTTTGCCTTGCTGTTTAAGAGTCCTGTCACTGTGCAAACACACACCCACCACCCACCAACTGGCAATGACATACCTTTGTCAGAGCCACCCCATACTTAGGGGAATGAGGGGCCTCAACTGGGGCTCTCTGATAGTTTTCAACAGCTGCCAGGCTTGATCCCCAATACCAGATTGCTGGTAACTTCCTATGCATCAGTAGGAGAGAAATATGTTTCTGAACTGAACACAGCAGGAAAGAGGCAGCACCAGGAGACTGACAGAAACATTCCAGTGTTAGGTATCTGCAGAGATGGCCTGTGGGCTTTTGTAAGTGTTGGTGAGCTCAGGGTTCTTCACCTTGCCAGGCAGGATTGCCCACTCATCCCCTCTGTGGTCTTATTTTTCACCCATGTCCACATCTGGCCAATTAGCTGGCACCATATAAACTTGGGCTTCAGAGCACAGGGGACTTTGGGATACAGCAGAAGATGAAGAGTCAGGTTCCTCCCAGACTCTCTGGAGATGGAAGGCCCTTGGGTGCGGGACTTCTGCCTCAGGTTTGGGGCTTACTCTGCCAAGGATTATAGGCCAAGGGGACTGATTCTTGTCTCTGCCTCTGACACAAATATTTTGGATGTGGGCAGAAATTCACCATCCAGAAATTTTCAGCCTCCAGATGGGAAGACCATTTACCAGGCCAGAGACATGCTGCTTGCAAAATCTGTGACAGATGGAACATCTGTCTGGGCTACAAGTTTGCTGGCTTTCTTGGCGGCGCCCCTCCCCCCAGCTTTGAACTACAGAGCTTCCTGGGGCCTTATGGGCTCTTGGAGAGCTTTAGGCACACTGAGGAGTCAAACCCATCCTGTTAAAATCCCATGTAGCCATCTCTGTTGCTTTTTTATGCTCTTTAATGTTATCAATGACAAGAAAACACTTCCTGTCTGGACTCCACACTATCTGTCCACTCTGTTCTTGAAGGAGAGTGGAACAGATCCAAACTAGGGACAGGAGATGCTCTCCACCAATTATGTGGAAGAAAGGATCTGACCCCTGACAGCACTAGGCAGCCCACCAAATGATCACATACTCAAAAGTAGAGAGTTAATATTAACCAAGCCCACATCAGAGCCAAAGTGTCATCTAACAGAACTATTAGATAACTACCTGAGCATTGATTGGGTTAAGTCATTGAAGTGTAAAGTCACTTGTTACACAGCAAAAGCTAACTGATACATCTGTGGTGACATATTGTATAATTAATTATAAAGTATGTCTGGAAATCAGAGGAGGCGCAAACCACACTAAGCCATGAAGGTCAGGGAGTGGTGACCCACACCTTTAATCCCAGCACTCAGGAGGCAGAAATCTGTCTGGATCTCTGAGTTCAAGGCTTAACAGAGCCAAGTAGTGGTGGCTCACACCTTTAATCCCGGTACTTGTGATCCCATGCCTCTGCTCCCAGTATACATGAAACATACAGGACTTTAATACTAGCACTAGAAAAATTAAACCAGAAAGTGAGATAGCTGGGTAGAAAAAGAAAGACTAGGGAAGTAGGAGTTCAGCTCTCCCTCTTTGAATCGGGCTTTCAGTCTGAGGATCTGGGGAGACAAGACCTACCCTTTGCAGGCTGAGGAGTTGGGTAGATGAGAACTGGCTGTGGTTTATTTCTCCGTCTCTCTGATCTTTCAGCTTTTCTCCAATATCTGGCTCTGGGTTTTTATTAATAATACCAAATAGAATTTGTGCAACATACATCTTTGTTTTTAGCAAGAGCTGGCCTTGACTGGTTAGACATAGTATGTTTTAGACAACAGAAAAAGGAAGAACTTTATTTTAGAAGTTTCCTGCCCACCTGTTTGTGCCTTCACCCTCCCACCCACACAACATTTCTCTCTGTAGACGCTGCCTTCCCCTGCCATCCCATGAGGAGCATATTTAATAAACCAATTAGCACAAACATGTATTTGTTCAAACACAGGAAGAGTGTTTGGAATGCATTATTGTACTACACTTCATTTTGTTTTTATAAAAAACTGTGAAATGATAAACACTGCTCTCTTCTTAGCAAATAAGAAAATTGCAGCTTCCAGAGGAAAAAGTATGATCATGGCCAATAAATCAGCACATAGTTTCTCGGTTCCAAAACTCACAAGTGCTCCTCCTGACCCATCTCAAGTTTCTCTTCCTCAGAGATATTTACATTTTCAAGAAAACAGCTTCATTCTGGAGGAAGGACAAAGCAACTTTCCTCCAGAGCTCAGGGAACATCAGAATTCAACAGATGACAGAGAGACACCTCTAGATTCTCAGCATAACTTCCAAGGAAAGCATGTAGGCCAAGCCCAACCAGACACAAGATTTTATGAAGTCAAGAGCCCAGCAGTCAATTTGCTGGCATGTTAAGACTTCCTCTGCTTCATGATGGCAGAGCCGAGTAATCTGGACCAAGACCACAGGACCCATGGTTCTGCTCTTTCTGTTGCTGTGATTGGCACATGCCACGACCAATAGCACAGGGAGGAAAGGGTTTCTTTCATCTTGCACTGACGGCTCACACTCCATCACTGGGGAAAGTTAGGGCAAAAACTCAAGCAGGGCCTGAAGTAGAGACCATGGAAGAAAGAAGTCTGCTGAATTGCTCTCAGGTTCTGTGTGGCCAACCTTTTTACATAATGAAAACCCATCTGTCTAGGGCTGGTGCTGCCCACAGTGGGCTGGGCCCTCCCACATCATTCTTCAATCAAGACAGTTCCTCACAGATGAGGTCATGGGCCAGTCTGTTCAAGGATGTTCTTCAGGTGAAGCTCCCTCAGCCCAGGTGAGTCTAGTTGTATCAAGTTGACAATAAACTACACATGAAGCCAAAAATATTGACATCTTGGACTTCACAAAAAGAGTTCATCAAATCCCGCATTTGGTGCAATGGATAAGAAACTAGATTCTGACCCTAACCCTAGCCCTAACCCTAAGGAGATACTCAGAGGTTCAAGTGCTTGCCAAGCAAGAGGGTCCGAGTTTGGATTCCCAAAACCCACATAAATGCTGGGTGACCATGGCAGCCACCTGCAATCCCAGCCTTGGAAGCCAGAGACGGGTAGGTGATTCCCCAGATCAAGGTGATTACTGAGAGGCTCTGATTCTCCCTAAGGTGGAAAACAAGGAAGATTCCTGACATCACTCAGGCCAACACACACATGCACACACACATACACACATGCACACACATATACACATGCACACACATGTGCACACACATACACACATGTGCACACACATACACACATGTACATAAACACATGCACATGTATACATATGTGCCCACATATAGGTAAACATATACATACAAACACACACATGAAAAGAAGAAAAAGAGACATTAAAAAAGTGCAAGTTTTATATTAGAACAACATGGGATTTAATACCAACTCTGCTCTTTACTGAGTTACCATACGAAGTTTCTTCACTGCTCCGAGGAAAGCCATCTGCTTCCTTCTCTTACATGGAGTCAGTAGGTTGTTGAAGTGACTGCAGGAAGGAAGTATTTAACAAGGCACGTGCTACACATTCAATAAATGCCTTCTCTCTCATCTCTACAAATCAATAAGACTTTCTGTCTCCTTGAGGCAATGTGAGAAGTATAGCTGCTTGTTTGTAGTGGTCATAGCAATGATGTTCTGAGGAGACCCTTCCTATAAAGAACTGCCTGTGTGTGATCCTGAGCAGGTGCCTGCAGGAATGTCTCCACAGCCTGTGACACACTCCTTCTGTTTCATCAGAAAGAGACATACAGGCCTGGCCATCTCTGCTCCAGGAGTAAAAACTGAAGGCTGACTGACCCCTGTGGGCTGTTGGAAACTGTAGCCCATATCCTGCTTCAATTACTGTTACCTCGATGGCTGTTATTTACAACCCAAGGACTCTCTTGTGAGGATCCTTCATGCCAAAGGCTTCTCTCTGAGTTAACCCAACCCCTGGTTTCCCCAGAAAAGAAAACCAACACTGTGGCTGGCAAAAGCCACCATCTCCCGGATTCCCCTGTTATAACCACAGAACGTAAGACTATATAACGCTTTATGACAAAAGCAACTTTGCAAGTATGATCCAGGTAAGGACCTTGAAGGAGGCAGACCTTTATTCTGGATTGTCCGAGTGACTAGAAAGTCACATTAACATTAGATAACCCTTCCTAGTATGCACAAGGGGGGGAAACATGGAAGAAAACAGACAGCAACACGGCTGGTTAAAGGTAGAAAATGAGAACACAAGCCAAGAAATATGGGCGTCCTTTACAAGCTGGGAAAGGCAGGTAAGTAAGTTCTGCTCTATGGCTTCCAGCAAGGCATCCTCTCTAGAGCCCTAAGGATGTCTTGGTTCTATTCCAATGAGACTAAATAAGAAACTTATAACCTATAAACTGTTAAGATATCAAATATGAGGGCCAACGGGACAACCAGCCAGAAAAATATAACAAAATTGAGGATCTCAGTTCAGTTCCTGGAATCCACATTTTTCAAAGTCAAGTGTGAGAAAGCTGAAACAGGTGGGCTTCTGTGAGTTGGAGACCAGCCTGTCTACATGATGAGTTCCAAGCAAGCCAGAGCTACACAGTGACACTCTGTCTCAAAATTAAATAAGTAAATTGAGATTAAAAGGCATGTGATGGTGTATAATTACAATCCCAGCCCCTTAGAGATAGAGAGAAGAGGATCCCAGGGCAACAGCAGTGACCCAGATCTCAGTGAGAGACCATACAGACCAGATATAGGATGGAAGTGTCCTGAATAACTGTATGTGAGGTTGACCTCTAACCTCCATATATATGTGTACAGATGCACACATGTGTGAGCATGTAGTTAAAAATTTCTGTGTCCCACCTGGCTGGTCCCACACTTGATCAGTCCCAAATAAACATGCAGAGGCTTATATTAATTACAAACTGATTGGTCTATGGCTCAGGCTTATTACTTGCTAAGTCTTGTACTTTAGGTTAACTCATATTACTATTTATGTTTAGCCACATGGTTTGGTACCTTTTTGCTCAGTGCAGCATTCTCATCTTCTTCCTCTGTCTTTCACTGGCATCTTCTGCTCTGCTCCTCTGCTTCCCAGAATTCTCCTAGTCTAGTTGGTCCGCTTTTACTTCCTGTCTAACTACTTGACCAATCAGCATTGTATTAAACCAGTAAGGGTGACAAATATTTACAATGTACAAGAGCACAGTCCCACAGCACACACATGTGCATGCACACCCATATATACAAACACATGCATATGTTTTTTGAAATGGATATTAAATTGTGATGTTTTAAACCACTATACTTGTGAAATTTGCTACCATAGCAAAATACGTAACTGATATATAGAGAATCCACAGAAGAAGGATGCTCAGCCTGGACCACCTCCAAGATTGGGAGCTGTGATGCTTCCTGTGAGCTGTTATGATAATAATCAAGAGACATGGGTCAGATGGACTCACACTGCACAGATGGGGTTGAGAAAAAGCAAGACTCACAAATGAACATGACACCAAAGTCACACACCAAGGCAGATACGTGACTGTGGTTGTTGCAATTTTCCCTGGGCAACTCCACCTTCTGCAAGGTTTGCTATCTATTGCTGTGATAAACGTCATGACCAAAAGCAACTCAGAAAGGAATGGGATTCTTCAGGTTAGAGTTTATAGTCCATCACTGAGGGAAAGCAGGACAGGAACCTGGAGGCAGGAACTGGAGCAGAAGCCAGGAAGGAACATTGCTTACTGGTTTGCTCCTCATGACTTGCTCAGCTGCTTTCTGATTCCACCCAGGACCACCTACCTAGGGGTGGTACTGCCTACTGTGATCTGGGCCTCCTACACACATCACTAACCAAGAAAATGCCCTACAGACTTACCTACCAACCAATCTGGTGGGGAGATTTCTCAGCTGAGGTTCCTCTTCCTAGATAACTCTAGCTTGTGTCGAGTGAAGTCCAACCCAGACAGTGAAGCAAAAGAAATTATGAGTTTGGGGATAACCTGGAATTCTCCTGGTAGCACCTTGCATCCAAGCTGTGAATAAGGACTCTCAAGCCAGAGAAGAGTCATTAAGGGTTATTCTCCAGTCTCCTGTATACCAGACATCATCTTCTTGTTCAGCATAAGGATGAATTTGAACATACCATAAGAGAAACTTGAAGGATGATCAAGTTGCAATGGTTTATCCACTAAAATCCAGTCCCTTGAGCACACGGAGGGTCTTTATAGTGTCTTTTCTTCAATTAGAAAAATTTACTAGTGTGTAGTCACACTCCACATTCACCCAGACATATTTCAAAACCACCAGGAGATGCCTGAGGCTATAGACAGTACCAAACCCTTTATACACTTTTATTTTTTTCTAGATTTGCATGCTACAACATAGTTTAATCTCTATGTTAAGCACTGTGTATGATAAATAACTTAGAGTAAGGCTGAAAAACCATGGCAATATAGCATAATGAAGTTACTTAAAACTTATGAATTGTCTATTTTTTCATTTAATATTTTCAGATCATCAGAAACCCCAGAGAACAGAGCCCTAGGAGGGTCACTGCTGTGGTTCATACCATTGTCTGCTTGTCAGGTGCAAAAAAGCTTTGAGAAACTTCATACTAGTGCATTTTAATCTTGTTATCACTGGATGCTCAGTCAGATTCCAGTTCAGTGACAAATCACCTGAGAAGACCCTGGACTCACAGTGTCAGAGTTTTCAGTCCAAGGACACCGACATTGTCACTTTGAGGCTGGGCTGAACAATGACACAAAAAAGGGGAACATTATGGAAATGTACCCAAGAAGCCCTGAAATAGACCAAGGTCTCCACAGAATAGACCAAGGTCTCCACATCTTTCAAGGAATACTCTCAAAGGCATACTCCACTAGCTCTCAGCCTCTACAAGTTCTACTTCTGACAAGTGCCACATGTCAGCTTTGCATGTCCAGCCCTTGGGAGACACCTAAGATTCCAACCATGGCACCCCTGTTACCGGAGACAGGACGTCAACACAGTCTCCCCTGCCGGGACCATCACCTCCTCTCATGTGATCCCTGAGGAGCTGCCTCAGCAGACATGGCTTGTCAGGCACATAGCTGATTTAGACAAGGCAGTAATCTGACTCTTCTTGAGAATATTCTTTAGATATTTGCTCTATTTTTCAATTAGCAACAAGATTTATTTACATTTTTTAAGTGGACACAGAAAACCATTGGATCCTCAACTCACTTCCCAGTCTAAAGTAGTATCTACTTAAGAGAAATGATGGCTGGTGTTCTTCAGCTTTCCAGCTGAGCACACATACCCATGGGAAGACACAGGATGGATAGAGGTGTTTAGAACTCATTAGTCCCAGCACAGCTGGTGGCAGGCACTGCAGAACTCAGCTTGGATTCAGAATTTCAGCATCTCTAACTGCATGTTCCTCTGGTAATGATCTTCAAAACAGGACCAGGGCAAAGGGCATGTATGATTTTCTATTTCCATTAGAGGGTGCCATCTATTCTAGACCTATAGACCAGTCTGCAGTATAGGGAAATCTCAATTGATGACAGAAATATCTAAACCCACTTCACAGCGCAATGCTCAGAGATCTTGTCCACCTGGCTTATTCTTTACTGTGACTCTTACTCTAGAAGTCTCTTCAAGTCTTGGTTGATGAGAAGAGGAGGCACCCAAAGGATATTTGAGTGCACCCTGGGAAGGCAGAAGTTTGTCCCAGAAAGCAGCAATTAGGACGTTGAGCAAAGTTGTCTGGCATATAGCCAGGGTGGGAGCGTGTCTATTCTGCCCACTTGTGAGATGTTGTCCTCATAGACTGCTTCATTTCTAAGAAAAGGAGGGAAAAAGGAGGTGTAGGACTCGTTTTGCCTTTACACAACTTGCCTAAACATTCTATTGCCACTTATGCTAATTAGGCATCGAGTAGTGACCAATCCGATGTGCTTATGCTAATTAGACATTAAAAAAAAACCTATCCAATACAATCCTCAAATATATTAATAAGCCATTATTTTAAGCCAATCACCAACCATATACTAATAAATCTTACTTTAAACCAATCACCAACTATATATTAATAAAACATTATAATAAACACCAATCACACGTCCCGGCTTCCCTACTTAAACAAACTAAATCTCAGGCTCGGGGTCTTCTTTCCATCATTTCACAACTGAGCTGTACTCCAATAAAATATAATCCAAAAAAAATCATACATATAATAACTCGTCGTTCTACAGGCCAAAAAGCGGCTCGCCACAGGGAGGGGGACACATGAGGATGAAGAGAAGAAGGAGACATCATGGAGTGAGAGGAAGAGGAAAAAAGAAAGAAAAAGAGGGGGAAGAGGAAGAGGAGGAGGGAGGCAGAGCGAAAGCTGCCCTAACTATTCAAATGCCCATCAACGGGCAGTGGGAAGTCATCTAACTGTGCCCCCCCACACACACATGCCCACATCTACTATGCTGTACATATATATCAGCAGAGATTGCTGAAAGAAAGACTCCTCACTGGTACTCTAGAAAAAAAATATTAGACCACCAAGATAATTCATGAGAGGAAAAGAAAAAAGAAAAACGATGCCCACAAATACCCAGTTAGCCTGGTAACTTTGTCTACAAGGAAATCTAGTATTTTCATCATTAAAAGTAACACCTTTCTTGCACACCTTTTCAATATGCACGTTTGCAAAACCTTGGTTTATGCCCCCAAAGGTCTGAGTCAATGTCCCCCACTGTTCACTAAAGAGTCAGTCCTAAGGAGCAGAGAAACATTTACAAGGTGTTAATGAGGGCTTAGCACTCTCTGACAGACTAAGAGTTTCAGTCAGAGCTGCTGGAACAAGCAGAAGGGAGCAGGGGCCAACTCTGATGACAGTTACGCCAGGATGGAGCTCAGGGGCCAGCCCCATGCCGTATTTGCAGCATGGGACCCAGGAAGCATCATCTCAGGGTCCTCCAAATACCAATGACAGCAACAAGAAAGCAGCATCTACACCAATGCAATGACTGCATCCCCACATCCTTTCGATTCAGGGAGGTTTTCAGTAACATTGCAGGAAAGCGACATGAGGAATCCTGGGTCCCATTCATATTCACACTGCATTCATTCATCTAACAGGCAGTTCTCCGAGCCCTGGCTTGGCAGCAGATATTTACGGATATCCTATCTACAGCAACAAATGATGCATCTGCTGCTTACAAAAGCAGTTATCTTGGGGCAAGTTTTCACAAGGTTTAGTCCAAGCTTGATTGACCCATGGCAGCAGGGACAAAGATGAAGGAGATTCTTAGCTCTGTGGTGGACAGGAAACAGAAAACAAAGAAATAACCAAGGTCAGATATAGACTTCAAAGACATGCTCACTCACTGGAGGGAGCTGAAGAGATGATTCAGTGGGTTAGAGTATGGACTATTCCTGCAGAGGACCTATAACTCCAGCTCCAGGGGTATTTGGTGCCCTCTTCTGGCCTCTATGGGCACTGCACTCACGTGCTCACTTCCGCACATAGATGTACACACCCACACATAATCAAAAATAAAATAAATACATAAGCAGGTCTTCAGTAACTGATTTTCTCCAACCAAGTCCCATTTGCTAAGTTCCAGAACCTGTCAAAAAGGCACCACCAGCTGGGGACAAGGCATTCAGCACATGACCTTACTGGGGGGGGTGAGGGGAGCTGTCCTGGTCAGACAACCATCAACATGATCTGCACAGTCCCCACACTTGGAACTGCTATTTTAATCAGTGGAACAGAACAAAACAAAAACACCAAGCAGGTGCCAAGAACAATGCCAGGTGGCAAGTGCTCTGAAGGAAAGCAAGGTGAGACACAGCAAGAGGTCCCAGTGGGCGCTTCCCAAAGAGCATCCTGTGGCGCTCTCCCTCAGGGGGGCACCAATTGTCTTACAAGCAGGAAAATAAATCCTGACTTTTTAATAAGATGTTGGAAACTTTAAGATGTTTTTAAGCTTCAGGGTGTTATGATCCGATTGAGTTTTGAAAGATCTCTGGCTCCAAAGAAGTTAGTGCATTTCCAGGAGTCAAAAGATCTGGGGAGAGAAGATAGAGAAGCCAAGCCATGTCACCAAGAAGTGAAGGCAGCAGAGCCCACACAGCTCTGCAGGGCTGAGTTTAGGCCACTGTTTAAACACAGATTTGGAAAAGGTGAGGGTATCAAAAGTAACTTCTTTTGTGGCTGGTGGTGCCATTAACTAGAACATTCCTCCCTCCTGATGCATCTGATAAGAAAGGCCTTTTTGCTTATTGGATTTCCTGTCTCTATTGTCTAGAGAAGACAGACCTGGATCTATTCCGATGTAGAAAGAGATGATAGCCTCATTATTTTATTTGAGCCCTTGTAGGCTACAGCACAGGGAGCACACAACTCATAAATAAAGTCAGCATAGCCTCTTTATCTCTCTCTCCCCCCATTTGATTGAAATCCTTAGCATTGCCTTCCACTGGGATGATGGATTTGGCTAGAAATCCATCACATTCATTCAAGACTAATACAGTGTTATCTAGTACAAGCAGCAGATGAGAAATCACTCCTGCAGGATGCAGGCACAGACTTGGCTCGAAGGAAACATTTGAGACATAAGGAAATCATTGGAACACAAACATCAGACAGTCCTGTAGCTGTCTTAGAAAATGCCGTAGTTGACCCCAAAAGTCCTATTTACAGGCATGTCGAGGAATGAGGAAATGTGGACACACCACAGTTATGTCTCAAAGGTGAATTTTCTTAACATCCTCCAAGAGCATTAAATTTGAGATGGGCCATAAAGTAGCTTGGGAAAATCATCCAGGCAGTGAATAACTAGTAATACATTCTGCTTTCTGTCTATTGGAAAGTACAGAGTAAGGAGCACCATAGCCCTCACTATCCCCACCACCAAGAACCTGTGGCTGAGAACAAAGCGGAATGAGCAAAGTGATGGCAAATACGTGAAAATATGTACAAAGTAGACATTCAGGATGCCACAGGTGTGTGTGATGAGGAAGTGAAGCTGGGCCGGGAGTCAGGGTGATGACACAGAAAGCAACCAGGTCCAGGAGAGAGGGTGGTGTATAAGGAACTCTGAGGAATGGGGCATGGATGAGAGGAGGTGTTGCCAAGGCCAAAGGAGGCTGCCAGGACCTGTAAGTACACCTCGCTCATTGCCTATTATGGAGGCAATAGGAAGCCACTAAGTGGTGGGAAGCAGAGGGACCCAGGGCTGGGTTTAAAATGCTCACCAACATTATGTTGGGGGAGATGGCACTGGGCTGGAGTGTTCATGGACAGAGTGGGCTATCTTGATGCAGTGGGGCAGGAGCATGGCTGGATGATCATGGAGCAGAAAGGAGACTGGGGAATGAATGGAATACAGAGCTTTGCTCAGGACCAGTAAAAGAGGAAACTGTGCTGGGCAAGGGGACACAGCAGGAGCAGGAGGAATCTCCAGGATTCCAGTAAAGTGGTTGTATTAAAATAACTGCAACAGCAAAGGCTAACATGAGTCTTAGCTCCAGATCTCATCCCACATACCTGTAATGTAGTCGGTGTACAGTGAATTAGATCAACAGGTAAAGGCAGTGCCAAGCCCAATGACCCGGATTCAGTCCCTTATAGCACAGGGTAGGAGAGAATCAACTCCCACAAGTTGTCCCCTGACCTCTACGTGTGTACCATGGCATGCACACACAAGTGCACACACATTAAATCAATCAATATATGCATACATATACATACAGGTATATAATACATACATATGGGCATGTAGTCTAGAAGGAAATGTAGAATAAGAAATATCAAGAAAGTCCTTGGAAGCCTTACAGGAGGGAAACATTACAACAGTAAGGAATGAAATTGAGCCCTTCCCCAGACTCAGCAGAAATCAGAGAACCCAGATATAACAGCTGTCTAGTCTGGGCTTCCAGAGCTGGTCCTGTTCTAGTTAGGAACCCCAAGGAAGATCACACAGCCAGAGAGAAGCAAATGGCTACCGCGCCACTTCATTTCTTCTTAAATAATAGATCTCTCTGAAGGAATAATTCAGAAAGCAGCCAGGATGGCTCAGTTGGTAAGGGTGCTTACCACCAACTCTGACTTCTTGAGTTTTACCCCAGGACCTACAAGATGAAAGGGGAGACCTGAACACAATTCCCATGGATTTTCCTCTGAACACCACAGGTACACAGTGGCATATGAATACAGACACATATACACAGCCTCAGACACACACACACATCAACCCTCATGAAAATATTATTTTCAAGAAATAGCTAGAAATATAAGTAAATCAACAAGAATTATCTTAATCTCTGTACTTCAGCCATGCCTCTGACAGTGACACTCTGGGCCTATGCCTCTGACAGACAGTGAAACTCCAGGGCTAAGCAACTAAGACAGGAGTCCTTGGGAGACATACTTATCCTAAATGCATCAGGAAAGCAAGCTGGCTGGTTTGTGTATTTGGAGTGCAGGCAGGAAATCAGGTCACCTGTCCATATCACCAGCATTGGTGAAGGGAGCACACAGAACCACTCTCTCATTCTGTCTTTGCCCCTTGAACCCTGGCTCACACCACCTCTCAAGTCTCCAGTCTAGTCTACTCCTCACAACACACATGTTGGATCCTATAAAACATTAATAGCCTTGACATGTGTTCACTTAGTTACATCAACTATTTTGCACTTATTTAACAATATAAATTGTCTATTTACATTGTAATGTGGATACCTATGCTAGGTGTATACATGCACATATGTATTTATACACTTATATATACATACATATGTACATATACACACATACATCTGCACACTCATACATACATATATGCACATACTCCCACACACATGCACAGACATACATACAAGCACACATATATACAAACAGAAATACTTATATACACACATATATACAGAGACATATTTATACACAACACATATATATAGACACATTTTTATGTATACACACTCATACACACACAGGCATACACATACAGCTTGGGGCATACAGATTACAAAATCAGAAAAAAATTGTGAAAACATGAAGTATGGCTGTTATGATTTGGATATGAAGTGCACCTCAAAAAACCACATGTAGAAGGCTTGATTCCAAGCTGGTGACCAAACCATTGAGGGTCAGTTAGACCATGAGCCTTCTGCCATGTTTACCTCCACTAAGAGGTTTAGAATATGATGTCACAGGGACACTCTGAAAAAGGGGCCTAGTTGGAGGAATATAGCCTGTAAGAGAGCTGCAGAGAGCCTTATCATTGTCCCGCCCTGCTGTCTCCGGCCTACTATGAACTGGGGCTGTTTTTCTCCACTCTATGCTCAGCCTCAGGTCCCAGGCCCATGGACCTGAAGCCAGCTGGCCACATGCCAAACCTCTAAAACCGTGAACCAAAATAAGCCTCGTGCTTTTTTTTTCGGTGATTGTCACCATGATGAGAAATGACGAACAAGTGAGGGGAGGTGACCTAGTGCTGGTCAGAGAAAGCAACTCTGAACTGTAAAGAAGAAGAAGAAGAAGAAGAAGAAGAAGAAGAAGAAGAAGAAGAAGAAGAAGAAGAAGAAGAAGAAGAAGAAGAAGAAGAAGACCAAAGGAAAAGAAATGGATTGTGTCATCAGAGTGTCTATCCATCACCCTTGTCCCCACCCATGTTCCCAGCTGCCCTTAATCCAACCAACTTGACACATGCAAGCAACATCAGGGGAGTCTAAAACATTTTGTCCACTGACAGCTCTAGAATGGAAGGATGTCAGTGGGCATCCTTATTGCCCTGTCACTGAGGCCACTGAAGCAGAAAGTGCATTTCCAAGTTCTCTGTCAGAACTAGGAGAGTGAGACACAAAGGAATGCCAACACTGAATGCACTCTCCCTTCCGTGTAGCAGGGCTGCAGAGCCTCAACACAAAGGAAGCTTTTCTGATTTAACACTTTCTATTTAAAATTCAACATACAATATTCTCATTGACATACACAAGTATTCTCCTTAAAATCATGTTTCATTAGATTTTTAATTAAAAATCAAATCTGTCACTGAAACATGAATGGTAGACTGAATAGATAATAACTTCATAAAATAAATATCAGGGGCCAGGGGTATGTTTGCCTAGCAGGCCTGAAGCCCTGGTTTCAATCCCCAGTACCACATAAGCTGGGTATGGTAGTGTATGCCTATAACCCCTGTACTGGAGATGGCAAGGGGTCCCAAAAGTTCAAGGTCCTCCTCAGCTACAAAATAGAGCATAAGTCCAGTCAGGGCTCTAGAAAGAGATGGGGAGAAGGAAGGAGACAGCGATCAGTTAAAACTCAAGAAAGAGTGACTCTTTCCTAAGCTGCCCAGCTTCACATGCTACCATCATACTTTACGTGATCATATCACCGAGTTATAAAAAGATGTGAGTGTCTAGAGTCTGCTGAAAAAAAAATAAACACTGGAAAATTAAGTTTCATTCATGTTTGTTCAGCTGTTGTTGGCTCTTTACCAAATCCCAGTAAACAAGGCAAAAGAAAAACAACAATATTAAATTTAAAATTAAAATCAGTAAACTAGTATCAGTCTTGTGCATCTGGTAAGTGAGATTGTGGCATCTGAGGTGCTGATGCAAGGAAAGTGGCATGAGCTCAGTCAGAGATGAGTTGGGACACTAATGAGAAAGATCTTTGTCAGTGGGGTCTTTGTCTGATCACCGTCCTAAGAGGACAAACTCTGGCCTTCACCTACACCAGCAATCTAAGTACACCTACTTCTCAGGAGTCTGTTCTGAATGAAGACAGAATGCTAGGTCAGCTCCTCATTATATGTGGATTGTCCGGAGTTAGAGTTGCCTTAGGGTCCCCCTGCCAAGAAAACCATCTCTTCAGCATCGAAGGTCAAGTGAGCACTGATTAAGAGGAGTACAACTCCAGAACACCCCCCCCATTACCAAGCAATCCAGAATTCTACTTATGATTGGATCCAGAATGTTCCCCAAAGGCCCCTTCAGCTCCATACTATTAAGAGTGGTAGAACCTTCAGAAAGTAGGGCCCATGAGAGTCTTAGGGAGTCCCCTAAAGTGTGATTCTAGGGCGCTAGTCTCTGCCCTCTTTTGCTTCTCAGCTGCCACAAGGGGGGCAGCTCAACTCCATGGCGTGTTCATACCATCACCACACGCCCGAAGCAAATGGGCAGACTGAGGGTCACCTGAAGCCTCCAAAACTCTGAACTGAAGAAAACTTTTCTTCTTCCTTTATTAATTATCTCAGGCACTTTGTTACACATAACAGAAAAAAGACTGACATGCTTTCCCTAAAACACCTTCTAAGCCAAAACAAACTGATTCTAGAATCAACCATCCCATCCTGTAGCTTCCAGATCCTGCAACTCCTGTTCCTGGACTGTTCTTAGTTTCTATGCTGGAGAAGGTCCCTTCTGGAGACCATCAGCAAAGGCACCTCAACTCTCCCTCCCAGATGGCTTTGATGTCGGACAAGAAGTTATGGGAAATGATGGTTCACATCTAATGCCCCCAGAGTGAGCAATGGGTCCTGAGTAACATCTGGAGTGGGCCACTAGTGCTCAGACCGGCATTCCTGATCATGGTTCTTTTTCAAAGAAATACCTAGTCAACAATGGGATGTTTGCCTGTTTCAAATCATTTCTTAGTAACCATGAAATCTGAACCTATAGTTTATAAACAAATCACATGAAGGGTGTCTATGTGAATTCATTTAACTGACAACATTTGAACGCGAGCCTCCACCAAGTGTGCCTCATGGCTAAATAAAAAAGATGTCTCATTTTTATTTAGCAACTCTAGTTAACTGAATTGCACCAAGTGTGCCTCATTGCTAAATAAAAAAGATGTTTCATTTTTATTTAGCAACTCTAGTTAACTGAATTGCTTTTTAAAAAGAAATGCTTCTAAGACTAATATTTATTTGTTCTTCCGGATCTGCTCTAATTCTCTTTGTAGCATCAATGCCCTCTTGATAACTGATAAAAGAGTGTCTCTCTCTCCTGCGCTAGCAATATATTGGTTTAAATAACTGAACAGATAACTCCTTCACAAATATGAAAAACATATTTTCGGAAACAAGCTTATTTTATTAAGTCATGTTATTTAATTTTATCTGACATTCGAAAGTCAGTTTTGCTAGTAAGCACTCTACATTAATACCTTGAGTTCACAGAGAGTTTAACAATATGAATTTCCTATCATAGAAAAGTACAATGTACGTTTGGCAGGGGCCAAGTTCATGAAGAATTAACAGTTATCAAGTTCCAAAGGCAAACAAATTATCTTTCTCCCTCTTATGCCAGCTGCCATGCATCCAATTCGTATTTTTAAATGCTGCCTCTTTCACTGGGTTCAGGAATGGAAGGACTAGATGCTTCACACATCTGTACCCATTAAATAAAATCAGCTGCAGGCACCCAGCTACCACCCAGAAGGAAAAAAGGGAATCAGCCTAAAATAAGGGTCATCTAAGAAATTATCTAGGATGCTCCATAGAAAGTAAGTTACTTTGATGTGCAAAGTAATAGATGTGACAACCCATCCCAAGTATAAATTAAATGGATTCCCTTAAAAAAAAAAAGTATTTGATGAAAACTGAATGTTCCTTAACTTCCTACTAATAAATATTTTAAGGTGGGGGTTAGAATCTTAAAATGTAGAGTTTAAGCAATAATGTAGACAGTAGATATCAAACAACCATAAGAAAAAGAGTACACTTGCTCAGTATAAATACAGATCTTGTAAGAATGCACTTTGAGGGGACCACTTTTCTCCATAAAGCTATGTCTTTTGGAAAATTCCAACTCAACTCAGAACAAGTATTCATTCCTCCCTTGGTGTGTCTCTGTGGTCCCAGGTGATTTTCCACACTTCTCATGACCCTGGCACAGCTCATCTACCTCCTGTGACTCCTGCTCTTGAGCATTGCTTCCTCACAGGCCTGAGGACAGGGCAGATTGCCACATCACAGCCAACAACCCATGTCCTCCACTGGACCCTGTGATACCTGGGGTAAGTGTCTAGATCAGTGCATGGCATCTCATTGGTACTAAGCAAATGCTTCTGAGATAAATAAATGAAGGAATAAATATTTTACCATGGTAGCTTGGGTTCTTAAGAGCTTATCATAGACAATACTCAATTTATATAGAAGCATCTCCAGCTGGCAAATTCTATACTCTTACATCTGTCGCATGACAGGGGGTAATTTTACTTTAAGTTGTTCTAAATAAGCTATTGGCTCTCTGACTTCAGAAGAGAGGACCCTGATGTACTCACTGGTACCCAACAGGCTGTCTGACTCAGGGGTGGGGCCAGAACAGCATGCCTCATGACATCTTAGTTAGTAAGCTGTTAAAACTGTTTTCACAGGTGATTAATAGTGCCCCCAGATGGATCCCTAGCCTGTAGAGTGCCAACAGCTCTGGGCCTAAAGAAAGAATAATGTATCCCACTAGAAGGGTGTCTAACAACAACCCAACTTCATGAGAAATGCATTGTCCAGGGCCCACATCCTCATAAACAGGCTGGTTAGTGTCCACATCACATGGTCATATGATGAGGCTTCCCCTACTGGAGGTCTTTAGAAAGCTCTCCAGAGAGATGGACTGGGATTATCCTGACTGTGAGAGTCCCTGAAAAGCAGGAGAAAAAGAACACCACTAAGAATAGGTCAGTGTACTCAGATCCACAGTCCTCGGGAGCCTAAGAAGCCCAGAGGAGCAAAAGCAGATGCAGAGCACTGCGTTCAAGACAGTGAGCGAAGCCTACTAAGGGAAATGACCCACAGTGCTTTGCTGCAGGCTTGAGTCTATACCTAAAGACCACTTTACATCATTGATGGAATTTCACCCAGCATGAGCATAAGAGCCTCTTCCAACGGATGATAAAAAGAGAAAGTTAGACATCAGGTTTCACAGGGACTGAGAGATGGCAACCCTCTAATTCATGTTAAATGGCCGATGGGAATGGTACATTACCTTATTTGTATTTTAGTCCATTAACTATGGACATAGAGACTTAAAGCCACATTAACCTTAAAGGAGGCAGGCAGACTAGCTTATGGAAGAAGCATGGGACAGTATAACGGAAGGTATGTGAATTAAAATAGAATATCCCTCTGATTCATCTTCAGAATTCCTGACTCTGTTGGACTAGAGGACTAGAGGTCTTGTCATTCTTTCCTGTCACTACCCATCTCTAGCCTGTCCTGTTTGACCCTCACTGTCCGAAAGGTCACAGTGCTCACTGTGACCAAGCATGGTTGTTGCTCCTCATAGGAAGACCGAGACTCAGAAAATCCATGGCTCATGGTATCCATGGAAATGCTCACTGGGCAGCGGAGACCTTAGATGGCTTAACTGACTAATCAGTATTCTGCTGTTACATCCAATGCCCCAAACTATATTGTAAGTGTTCAATCTGTAATTTCTAAATCTTTTTATTATCAAAATTCCAAAGAGTGAAAATCAAGACACATCATTGTTTTCATATGAAATAGACATCTTTCTGATGTGGAGTGTGAGGGGGGTGGTAAGCTGTGGTAGCAAATACAGTTGTGAACAGTGTAATATACTCCTCATGGTGAAAGCGTTACCAGAGAAATACACATTAAAGGTATATTTTATTTGACTCTAGATATATTTCCCAAAGATTTACCTCTTAGTACTTCGAGTCATGTCCTAATATCTTGCTTTTTATACATGAGCATACAACCTGCCAATTTTAAAGTAACTCATGCCTGTGTCTGGTTCACCACAGGGTTATCCAGTCTTTCCTCTAATCTGATGGAATGTGTGTGTGTGAGTGTATGTGTGTGTGTGTTGTGAAAGTGAGTGTGAATGTGTGTGAGTGTGTGTGTGTATATGTGCACATGCTCATGAACAAAGGCATACATGTGCCATGTGCTTGTGTGGAGGTCACAGGAGAACCCTGGGTGGCAGCCCTCACCATCCACTTAGTGTGAGGCAGGACCCCTTGTCTACAGCCATATACACCAGGCTGGCTAGCCTGGCAGTTGTCTCCTCCCATCTTATAGGAGCCATGAATTGTAGACCTGTGTTGCCATGACCGTCTGCCTGAGTTCTGGGTCTTGAACTTGGGTCCTTACATTTGATCAGCAAATGCTTTTCCCACTGAGCTGTGTCCCCAGCCCCATGGTTCTTTTTAAAACCTGCACTTTCCTTACAGGTTTCCAACCTTATGATATATTAGATCAGTTTTCTAAATACAGTCAAACAATTGTTCAGTCATTGACTTTACTGGAATCTAACAAGATGGCCAGGGGGGAAGTGTATAGTTCAACCTCTGGGTATCATGACATATACAACTAAAATAGCAAGGTAATTTCTCAGTGTTTGTAGCAAGTCTATGATGGTATGCTGGGAGACGTTTATAGCTCTCCTGCACTGCATGTGGCCCATGGGCAGTGAGTTGAAACACTCCTAATAGCCAAGAACAGCATCAAACACAAGGTTTATCTAGCAGCCAACACACAAAGTATGCCTTCAAATCACCAGTATCTTCCAAGGGCAAGGAAATTTAGACTTTCTGTACTTCTGAGTGATGATATAAAGTGATTGGTCTGGTCTCCCGTCCTTTCTATATCTCAGACACATTGGAGCACCAAGCTCCTGCTCCCACACAAACACTTGATTTTCATCTAGCTTGTACCTGCTCTCCAGTCTTCTCCCTACTTGGTGCCTTCCATGTACCTCCACAGCAGACTCCACCCACCCCTGTTTTCTTCACTCAAGAGCCTTCCTCAGTCTTCGGGTAATGTTAGGTAGCTGTCTTAATGACATTTCCACAGACACAGTTTGGAAAACTGTCTGCACACAGCCTAGGTTCACATTGCCTCTGGGTTCACACTGACTCTATCAAGTCTGGATGGAACCGGATTAAGCCAAGATGAAAGAGGAGCTTATGAACGTGACCTGTTTCTTAATGGGTCAATCTCTTTCTTTATGAGGGGCAAGGTGAGAGAGGGGAAACAGAGGATGAATGAGCACAGGAGAGAGATTCTCATTCCATCACAATGATGCAAGACAACTGGCCCACGGAGACCGCTGACATGGCATCTCTAAGGACCAAGCTTTCTTCTCTCAGACAACTGTCTATGACCCAGCCAAGCAGAGCAAAGCATGTTTTGGCCTGACACCTGTGATGCTTTGATCATCATCCATTTCTTCTTCTTTATGTCCTGACATTGATGCTTTTTTGATCCTTTATGTCTCAACCCCAAGACAAAAACAAACTGCTGTACTTGGGAACAGGGGACTTGCTGTAATGTAAAACAGGAACCCCATCATCCAACACAAGAGACAACCTGAGGCCCATGGTCATAGCTTTAGGAAGATAGGTGACAGAAGAGTGGATCCAGCATCCTTGGTACCTAATTTTCATCAAGACACCATTTACCACTTCTAGGAACACACAATGAGTAACCAAGGCCACAGAGGAAAAAAATCACATAGCCTTTATAGTAAGCAAAACAGAAACAAATCAGAAAGTAATTAGACTTGATCAAATGAGAAATAAGAGGGGGGGTGGGGAAAGAAAGTCTCAAACCTAAGACAAAAGTGTGATCAAGGAGAGTTCAAACAAACGGAAAAGCGAGATGCACAGAGCATTCTTTGTCACCAAAGGTCTTTTACTGAAACCCAGCTTGGAAGTACTGCAGAGACCATGAACTTGGCTCCTTGCCCCCTTTTAGGGGCAATTGTACCTGAATCACCAGCAGGTACGGGAACACCAGTGGCCTCTGCCTCAGTGCGGTCACACAAGCAATACAAAAACCACTTTTGGCTAGGCTGCAAATGAGCATAATGGAAAGCAAATATTATTAAAAAGACCATCATTTTTAGTGATTAAAATAATCCAGGGCAGGAAAAAAATTTCTCCCATAAGTTTCTAAGTTCTCATTTATCATCGTTTTGCCGCAAGAAGCCAGAGTAATTTTATTTTTCCTGACTTCTATTAAAAAGATCAATACATATGATTCCAAAGAGTCTCTGCTTATGAAAAGATGGAGAGGACCTGTAATCACATATGAAAGTAGTGGCTGTCATTAGCAGGAAGATTGATCTGAAGAGACAGCCAACCCAGCGCGAAAGGACTTAAAAATTTCCATTGGGCTACCCAGTAACTTTCACCTTCCATAATTAAATCCAGATAATGGATTACTATATCGAAGAGAAGTGTGGGATTGGGGCATTCAGTTGATGCCCACTTTAGCAAAGCAATACTGAATTTCTCAATAAGGGCTTTCATTTGGTGCAAAATGATTCACGCAGTCCAATAACACAAAGCCATTGTTCAATGTGCCCTGAGCCTCAGTTGTGGAATAAGAATCTGATATCCATGGTATCATGGGCTTTAAAGAGTTCCCATGGTCATTCCACTCTTAGAAACAGCCAATAACATTCAAGAACAGGACCCAGGTTTTTCTCATGAATAGGGTGGGTGTCTTTCAGGTTAGCATGACCTTGGGTGCTGATTGTGTTCAACTCCTAAGAACGGTATGCAAAGGGCTTATTTCATTGCCTAATTCAACTTTCCAGATACTTACAGTGTGGTCAAAATGCTTGCTATAAGCCAAGATAGAATTTTTATGGGTCAGATAAACTTGGAAATTCAGACTCATGTTTTGAAAACATTCTACACGGAGGGTGTTTCGGCATCTTTGTTCTGCATAGGTGTGATGCTGACACACCAAAGGACAGCGTATCCACACATGAAAGTCAAACAATATGCATAAAGGACAGAGACCAAGTGCTCTTAGCCAAACATTGGCCTGGATGTCCTAAGACAACTGAGTAGTTTATCACCTGCCCATCCTTTTGCTCACTTAGCTGTTTGCAAATGTCTTGGCATCCCACAATTGTTTTAACAGTTCAGTTATTAGCCATGGATTATCCTGTAATAGACTAAAAACTGGGACTTTAAGGAAGACCACCATGATGACCAAGAATAGCAACACAGACTGTAGGTAGGTATTGCTTTTATGTCTGCAGCCACTGTTTACAGTGAACTCTAATCGTGCCGGGCAGGTAGTGTATGGCAGTATATTCTATTACTCTTCTATGAATTCTCACGTTTTTTTCTCTGACTTTCACATAAAACCCAGGCATGATCATACACAGAAAGCAAAACTGTGTCCCTCTATGTCTCAAACAAAAGGCAAACTTTTGATTTAATGAAAATATCAATAATGTTCATGCTTTTGGAATGCCACTATCAGGTAAATTCTTCTAAAGACAGGGAACAGGAATAAGACCCAGGAGTTATTTTTAGCTATTCAACTTAGTAAATTCTTTCCCATTTTTCAACTGAAAGGATTATTTTTTCTTGCAACTAAAAACATCTTTATTTTACTAATGAAGTCAATACTTTTAGAAGATGAAGAATTATAATTTTTTCCATGTGTTCTTTGTACAAGATTTTGTGTAAATACACGTGTTCACACAGGTGATGAGGGTTTTCTCTTTCTTCCTTTAAACCAATTCTCTTTTTACAAAGATCAAAATGAAGTTATACTAGAACATTTGTGACTTTCAAAGTGGTACACGATGGTTGATATAACTGGCATAATTTAGAAAATCTATATGTCCTGGTTCTAAAGAAGCTTCTACAGGACTATTTGCGTCATAAAATACTTCAGTAAACAGACAGCCTATGATGTTGTCACGAATGTTTGGTGACAGGAGAATCTACCAGCACTGTCCTTTGCCCTGTCTTGTTTTGCTCATATCTAGGTGGAAGGTCTATGATATAAAAGGTCATTCCTAAATTGGGTGGACAGTGCCTCTCAAGTAGAATGTTCTAAGACATTCACACTAGACTCAGATTGCCACTGAGCTGAATTCAAAATATACAGTGCATCTCATTTCTATGCTCTGTGTATAGTGCAACAAGCAAGGAATGGCTGGGGCATAAATATAATCTAAGTAGGGCTACGGAGACGACTCCATGGTTATGAACATTAACGTCTCTTTGAAAGGACCGGAGTTTGATTTCCAGACCCTGCATAGAGGCTCACAATTGTCTGTAAGTTTCAGGAAGATATATTGCCCTCTTCTGGCCTCTACAATTACTGCATGTATGTGATATATAATCATACACACAGGCAAAACATCCATACACATTACATCTTTAAAAAAATAAGTATGCAAAAGAATAGGGTCTCTAGTTCCCTACTTTTCCAAATACTTTAGAAATTATATTAAACTATATAACAAGAAAGAATAAAGTTATGATATAACTTTATTAAAGACTCTCTAGAAAATAGGAGCCAGTAAGATAGAAAGAAGTACAGAATTATTATTAAAAAAATGTCTCGCATAATTATGGAAGTTGACAAGTCCCAGGACCTACATGCTGGGTCAGAAAGCCATAGACCCTCAAGACCACAACACAACTTAAACTTTAACCAGAGAAGATTCTATTGCACACTCAAGTCACATGCCAGCCACTTCATGTTTTACTGCACCTGCCTGCTCCCTCTAAATCCTAAATGACAGCATTCATTACCATAAAGTTAAATAAATTATAAAATCCCAAGATGTTACAATTGCTGAAATGAAATTTTACGTTTCAATTAGGTATTAATAGAGTGACTACTTGACATTTCATCATCTGGGAGTGGAGAACTTCCAGAAGACATTTTCATGGCTTCAGTTCTCTGACAACTCACCATTCACCTGAAGCTCAGCACAGAAAAACAGCCACAAGTCAGGTGACAGCCATGAGTGCCAGCAAGAAGGTGATGATGGGAAGCGTCAGGTCTGTAAACACACACGTGAGAGCCTACAGTGGGGAGGTGAGTCCCAGGGTAACCTCACTACATATTCAGTTACAGCAAAGAAAAGAAAGGAAGGAAGATGGGGGGAGGGAGAGAGAGATAGTGGGGGGAGGGAGGACAGGGGAGGGAGAGAGAGATAATGGAAGGGAAGGAGAATGGGGGGAGGGAGAGAAAAGTGAGTTTGAAGCACACTGAGAACACCAAGAGCTATGTACATTTTGGGGCTCCACACTCAGGGATAGATTAATGTCACTGTCAAAGACCATATCTCATGGACTTATAATCTCACGCTCTGCCTTTCTGCCATCAGATAATGGAGCAAGAAGAGGTGTCAGAGATGTGTCCTTGGTTGAGGCTTATGAAATTCTGAAACCATGGGCCAAAAGTAATTCTTGATTGTATTTTTTAATAACTTGCTCACTCTGATTTATTTTCTTATGGCCTCACAAAGAGACAAAGACAAACGTTGAAATGATGAAGCCTTCCTTTTTTTCTAGACCACTGCTTTCTTTTTCTTCTTCCTGCCCACACTACATAATAGTGATGCCCACCATGATGCCTGCATTGTTTTTACACTAATTCCCACTATTTATGGTATCTACTGGCATGATGCTTCCCTCCATGCTATGCTCACAAAGTCCTGGTCTCCAGAACTTTCTTTCCTATCTTTCCTAGTAGAAGCATCCTAGACTGCTTTCCATTCTTGAGGGACCCGCTGCTAACTACCTGTTTATTTTGTTGGACTCTGCTTGGATTGGGAGAAATGTAACAATGAACAGCAATGTCATGTTGTGTCTGGCCACAGTCTGGGACAAAGAGAGACATGGGTCTTCAGCTCCAGATATCAATGCTTAGACTTTGTATTCTTGAGAGTTTCCCCTAACTCATACAACAATAAGACCCATAAGACAACTAAGCAAAGCTTCCAGGGAAGATGCCCAGGCCCGAGTAGGGGGAACTTAGAGCAGAAAACTCACATCTTCTTGGACACGAGCCTTAGATACAACATCACAGGAGAAACCCTACCAGTTCATACTAAGTTTGCCCCTTTGGAGTGGCCATACTTTAAATAAAATTTATGTATCCACAATCACTCACTTTGGAAATGAGAACTGTGCTCATATGAGCACAGGCCATGTTGATTTTTTTTTTTCCTGGCTCTGAGAAGACAAGAACTTGTAGTAGGGAAGTCATTCTGATGAAAACAGTTATGGGCAATAACCATGGCCAACCTCCCTTCACCTAGACTTCTGACAATGGGATGCATGTGAGTGTTGGGTACCCTGTGTAAATATTTTTCTGATAGTTGGTTTTGCTATAATCTAGAACCACCTAAGAGAGAGCATCTTGACTGAGGAATTATTCAGATCAGGTTGGCTTATTGGCATGCCTATTTGGGATTGTCTTGATTATTAATTGATTCTGCCCACTGTGGGTAATACCATTCCCTAGGCTGGCCCCTGAACTGTGACAAAGTGAAGGACACAAGCAGGCAGCAATGTAAATGCATTAAACTCCTCTCTTCTTGGCTATCCATGTGATATGAACAGCTTCTTCAGTTTCTCCTTTAACTTCCCCAAAAGATGGTTTATAACCTGGAACTATGAACTACCATAAACTCCTCTTCCTCAATGTTGATTTTGTGTGTCAGGATGCAATCAGTTCAGGCATGCAGGGGTGTGTGGCTCCTCTGCGATGCAAGCTAATCCAATACTTCCCTGGCTACCAGGGAGATCTCTGTGAGTCAGGCCTCATGATGAGACTGAAGCACATGGTCCCATTTCCTAGCCTTTTCTCTGGAGCTGAGAGCAGAGAAGTCACAGAGACACCGAACAAGTAGCAAGTGTAAATGTAAATGGGCACTACAGAGGTAGGCTGGGGTAGAGACAGACATGTAGTCACAAGTTTCTCTGTCCCATCTAGACTGAGGTCTGAACAAATCTCTCCCACCTGCAGTTCTGCAGCCACTTATAAAATAATTATTAAGAGGCTTATTTTAACTACACACTGTTGGACCTATGGTTCAGGCTCATTACCTACAAGCTCTTATAACTTAACCCATTTCTAATAATGTATTGCCACATGGCTCTATGGCTTTACCTGTGTCCCATTACATCTTGTTTTCTGGGCTTACAGTGTCTGTCCCTGACTCCACCCTCCTTCCTCTTTATCTCAGCTTTGATTTTCCACCTACTTGCAAGCTGCCTTGCCATAGGCCGAAACAGTTTCTATGTTAACCAATGGTAATAAAGCATATTCACAGCATATAGAAAGTCATTATATCATAGACATGTGGTGATTCTACCCTTTCCCATGGCTCTAGGCTCTACCGCTCTGCAGAAGAGCATTATGAGCCCTGTCTTCTTCACACTGAGTGTGGTTGCAGATGCTCTTCTATGTTCCGTGACAATGACCTTCCTCTCCTCATACAGCCCTTACTCAGTCCTCACAGTCACTGTACCAAGCAGGGGCTGTGCACAGAGCCCAGAGGTCACCTTAGGTGCCATGGAGCAGAGGCATGGACACACTCAGAGGTTCCAGTGAACACACTGAGACAGGCTCAGGCTGTGCGAATAAAAAATCCCCCCAGAGGACTCTAAGGCAGGCAGTAGATGAACTACACCCCACCCCGCCCCAGAATTACGTGACCCAGAGACAAATGAGCTATTTTTCTTGTCCAGACTAATTAAGAATATAATTTGATTGACATGCTACATTAGCTTCAGGATGCCTCAAAAATATGCAAAAATATTTACATAATAGGATGCTTTTTCCTGCCTTCAGGCCACTAATACACAAACTTTTCTGGAAATAAAGTTTGCAATCTTCAAATTCTTTGTAAGGAGTTATTTTACAATGAAATTTAAGTATATCCGCCAAGTTTTCAAAAAAGATTATTCATTGATCATTCAATTTTTAAAAAACTACTTGTTGGTAAATCCCTCTTTAAGGGACCATGAATAATCACTTAAGGGTAAGAAATACACTAATCCAAATGCCAAGCTGCTGCCAACAATTTACAACCAAAACAAAATCAGCTTCAGAATCCAAGCTCGACACAAATGAAAACCGGGGCTTTTGTTCTTGGCCTTCAAATCAATTCTTTGGTTTTCTTTTAGCACTTTAAAATACCAACTGGGAAAATAAGCATATTTATAGACAGTCTAATTTTATCCTTTTGTGTAATAGTGATTCCAAAGCAGTTTTATCAGCAGTCAAATGAAAGAAAAGAGAGTTTGCAAAGTGGTTAATTCTATTGGAAATGACAAGTAAAGGTCTATAAACTACTTTTGAAAAAGACACCAAAGTTTAACCTAACTCCCAAAGGTCATGACCCTGGGAACGTGTGCTTCCAAATGTCATCAAGGATTGCTTAAGATTTATTTACGTGCATGCATCTGTGTGTTTGTGCATGTGTAGGTATGTGCACATGTGTGTATAGATGGTCCCCCAAACCAGAAGAGGGCCTCAGAACCCTTGGAACTGGAGGTTGTGAGACACCCAACATGGGTGCTGGGATCTGAACTCTGGTCCTTGCTTGTATGGTGTGGGCAATCCCAGCATGCTTCATTTGATCAGAACTCCTGAGACTGTGGCCTATTTCCCCAGGTGATTTTTGAGCCATCACTCCAGTGTAGATTTTTTTTATTAATTGAAAAAAGTAAATGATACATAAAACACTCCAGAAAATTAAAGCTAAAACAACCTCACTGTGAGGCCATCATGGAAAAGTGACAAGTTAGTAAATAAATAGCAATTGAATTGTCCTTTCCCTCAGGTAACTTATTATGCAAATGCCTTTCCTTGCATGGGGCACAGGGTCTACATTTAGAGAAACAAATTGAATAAAATGTAACCATATCATCAAGGCACCCACTGCCCAGGCTGCAAAGGGCTTACACTGTGGTGATATATTGTGTATTTAAAAAAAATAGTCTGGAATATCAGAGGACAGAATCACCCATAGCCAAGCTATGAAGGTCAGAGACTGGTGACTCAGGCCTTTAATCCTATCACTGGGAAGCAGAGATCCAGCTGGATCTCTGTGAGTTCAGACAGTAGTAGCACACACCTTTAATCCTAGCCCTAGAAAAGTTGAACCAGAAAGTAAGATAGCTGAGCAGGGAGAAGGCAGAAGTTCAGCCCTTTTGACTGCTCAGTCAGTCAGTCAGTCTGAGGACTCCTGGAGATAAGATCTGTACAATTCGGCCTGAGGAGTTGGTTGGGTGAGAATTGGCTGTAGTTTGCTCCTGTCTGTCTGATATTTCAGCTTTTCCTCAATATCTGGTTCCAGGTTTTATCACAATACTAAATAGAATGCATGCAATAGTACACTCTCCAGCTCATGACACAGCTGGATACATCTTATGGGTGTCCCGGAAAACAGCAATTATGGAAGACTGTGGTACTCTTCCCAGGGCAATAATGACCAAACACTTTACAGAAGAGGAGAGTGTTTTTCAGAGATGTAGACACTGGGTCTAAGGGAGTCTGAGCCCCAGCAGCCATATTCTGGAACACTGGTTTATTTAATAAGTTCCTCTGTGGAACTTATTGTCTTCCTTCTCATGGAATACCCATCCGGTGTGAATCCTTCATGTCCTGCCTGCCTCACCTCTACGTATTTACAAATCTCCAGAGCACATCCTGAGCCTCACACCTCTGCCTGGTGTCAGCATCATGGCTGGATGCCTCTGGATGAATATGCACTATAACCAAACCCTGCAGAGACTATAGCCATCAATATGTCCTCCACACTCTCCGTCTAACTCATTCATTTTTTGCTCCTTAACTGTCTTATCAACTGACAAAGCCATTCAAGTTGCCTAGGACAGAAATTACACAGGGCACTCTATAAATGCCCTGCCAGAAGCGAAGACATTCACTCTAGAGACAAGTAGACACCTGTGTCCCTGCATTCAGATCCCAGGCTCAATCAGATCATCCTGTCTCCTTCAGAATGCTGCTATGGAAATGATCCTAACTCTTAGGAGGCTGGTTGGCTGGATGCCTGTCCATGCATGGTTGTCCTCTTTTCATCCCTCTGTCTGTCTAGCCTATGAAACAGTTTGTCACAAAGGTTTCAACTGGTGTGGGTCATCTTAATGAATAAATGCCATTCACAGAGTTTCACAGAACTCCAACTCAAGAATAGTTTAAAAAGCTCAGGAGAGCTAAGGAGATGCCCGGGAGAAGAACACTTTGCCTGGCAAGCATGAGGACCTGTGTTTGCCAGCTTTGCATCCACCTGTAAAAGTCAAGTGTGGTCATGGATGTGTCTGTAACTCCAGAACTGTAGAGAGAGGAAGCAGGAGCATCCTGGGGCTTGCTGACCACCAGCCTAGCTTAAGCTCCAGTGATAGAGCTGTTTACAAATGATAGAGTGAAATGGGACATCTGACACCTTCCTCTAGCTTTCACATGCATGCACAGGACCATGTACTTCCTCCCAGAACTCACACACCACTGCCACACTCACCCATACACACACACACACACACACACACACACTCACTCACACACCGCCCACACAGACAGACAGACAGGTAGACAGGCAGGTAGGCAGGCAGGCAGACAGACAGACAGACAGACAGACAGACAGACAGACAGACAGATAAATGTAAACCACAAACTGCACAGGTAACATGGGACTGTCCTACTGTCCTGGAGTTAGTAACCAAAGCCAAACAATTGACAATAAAAACCAACACTCTCCTGCCATATACCTAATAAAAAAGCAACTGGTTCCATTAAGAAAAATGAGGTTAAGCTGTCTGTTTGATGTTTTCTCCATTGTGCTAAGCAAATGCTTTGGTAGTGTCACTTTTCCTTGTCATTGTTTGAATCCTTGCATGACCTGGTAGCCTGGAAGATGCCAAGTCAACAAAGTGGTTGTTTGGGCACCACCAAGGTCCAACCCATGCAGCCCTGCACACCCCACTGAGGTGCAGCACCCAATGCTCAATGCAATTTGGGAAATCTATGTTCTATCAGGCCCAGACTACATCAGTGCTTCTCAGCCCAAATCATTCTTGCACCTCACCTAAGCTGTCCTAACCTTGGAAGACCTGGGATCTGCATTCTAAGAAGGTCCATCTTACTGATGGTTATCTAGAAGAAAATCTAAGAACCACTGGTCTCTATGATTCAGTCTCACAGCAGGAAAGGAAGGAGTGAGGTGGGGGCAGTGGGAGGGGTGAGGGAGGGTGAATAACAGAGAGGGGAAAGGCCATAGACTGTGAGGACAGTTATAACCAGGAGCCCCAGTGAGTGTATAAACTCACAGTGTCTTTTCAGCATATCCTGGTGTCTATAGTCCTGGGCTAATAGAGAGGTGTCGGAACTCTGGGGGACCCTTGACTTCCTCCTGTTGCTCTGACACTAATAGAGTGTTTCTCTCATCTCTGTGGTCCAAGATAGCTCATCAGTTCCTCCCCATTCTAACCAGAGAAGACAAAAGGAAGGAAAAGAGGTAAGAAGCCCCTCCCCTGAAGGGAAGGAGTCAGAGGCGCTCTCATTAAGCCTGTTTGTGTGGCCACAACTTCTTCAGGTCACCCTGGCCACCCTCAAGAAGGACAGGTCACAAGTTCAGCTAAAAGTGAAGGCTCTATGGCAATGGAAGAAATGAGAAATGAGCATGGCGTCAGCTTGAAGTCTGATATTCAGGAGAAGTAGAGAGAGGAAACAGAAGAGGAAGAATATAAAATCAAACCAACTCCTGCCAACTTTTCAGAACCTCCACCCAGTATTTATGGCCTGGCATGCCTGATTTTCTAAGTGTCTTTAATCAACAGTGTCACATTGCTTTCACTCATATCCCCTAGTCTTGGCCATGGACTTTGATTTTGATTGGAAAATAATCTGCTGCCAATTTCTTTCTTTTGCAAACATCACCGGCATAATGCACAGCAGACACAGGCTGATTCTCCAAGCTCATGTTAGCAGTTAAAGGCTCAAGGATGGATGGTAAACAGCAGAGGTTCCTGACATTATCAATATGGTACCAGCATGGTAAAGACTGGGGCAGTGTGGGGACCCTGCGCTGTCAGAGTGAATTCACACATTAATAAATGTGCTAACTCAAGGTAAACACTGTGCCTTGTGGAGAGTCCAGCTGTTGGAGAAAGCCTAAGCCTGAAGAGACAGAGATTTGGGGTGATTCCTACACTTCAGCCATCTTCCTGACAGAGTCAGAACTGACCTCCAGTGCTGGAAGCAGACCTTAGAATTAGCTCCTCCCACTTTCGTGAGCCTAGGATGGACCATATAACAACCATTCCGCAGTAAAGACACCAGGTCAGACCTTCTTGCCTCTGGACAATAGCCATCATGTGATTTACAGAGTAAAGGATATATACAATATGGTCCTCAGAGGTGCTGCACAGTGAGAGGGTTTTTCTAAGCATAAAAATATGCAACACTTCAGGGGTGATGTCATAAAAAGAGGCATCAGACCGGTAGATCGCTGTCTCCGAAGAACTGTAATCTCTAAAAATAGCCTCAGCTGCTCTCGGTTTCTCAGAGCCAGAGTGAAACTGGAGAGGGGTACTCGTGTTCTCGGGAGTCAATATGTAACCTGACTTCTCCAAAACCGAACTTAAATATAATCTGTTCCAGTTACATCCCCCAAGGGCACAGCAAGGAGGATCAGACTCTCCAAGCAGAGTCCAAGCTGATGTGGGGATTAGTCCAAAACTCAGAGTTAAACACATGGCAACACTCAACACTCTCAACGAACCCCGATCACCACACTGGCTCCCCAGAGCTTCTATAAGAAAATGACAAGAGATACTGCTTTGGGAGTAATGATCAGTTTACTTGATAACTTGCTAAATGCTCACTCTTTCTGCTCATTTCTTCCTTCCCAGTTAGCGCTTCACACATGTGACATGAGATAAGGGGATGGAGGTGCCCCCAGAATAAAACATGTAAAAAAGGTAGAAAAAATAAAGATTAAAAAATGTATTGAATATTGATTTGATATTTTCTTGAAATGACTTTTATGGAAAACTTGAATTACAAAGCCTAAATGTGTCATGGTAGCTACTCACACTGACTATTGCAGATGAACCCATAACCCAGGCTTGGCTCAAATCCCACTAAAAATACAACAGCTAATATCCCAAGGGGTTCCTGGAAGCCTCAAGTAGTGGATAGCCTGCCTCGTCCCCACAGGCTTCTGGAAGCTTCCAAGTCTGTCTGTGAAGATGTGAACAGGTGAGAAATGCAGGCTTGTGGAACGCTGTCTTGTGAGTGGACATGTTTGGTTTGGATTATCCTGGGCTTTGCTTTTGCCTCTCACTGTCCAGTCTCATCAGTTTTTACCTTCCCAGTGACCATTTCTCTGTGTTCCTCAGGACATGGGCCAAGAGCTAGTGATGTGCCATGGCATGAGGGTGTGACCAAATGCCAAGGTGGCTCAGTCACTGTGCAAAAAGTCCCAGAGGCTTGTCACCACCTCAAACACATCCACAGAATGTCTACTGTCAGCTTACTTCAAGTTGTGACAAACATGTAGACTTTGAGGTTGTCTAGCAAGCTCTAGCTCTTTGGTTTTACAGTACTGAGGGCTGGAGGAGGCCTCGTTCAGGCTAGGCAAGCCTCTTCCACAAAGCTGTTCCTCCAGCCCTGCAGCAAATGTTATAAATATGTTAGCTCTTTCTCTATGTGACTTAATATAACTACTTAAAGGGAAGAAATGGAAAAGCTGTGTGAACAATTTCCAGCTGTCAGCTACAATCTCCATGATGGCCCAAGATGAGGAACTCAATGTGCCGTGGAACAATGCAGGCAAAGCCAGGGAGGGCGGATGGGAGCACCCTGCCTTCCTCCCTCCGCCCCATGCTTCTCAGTCTGCTTAGGACACAGTACCTAATTTTCCAATTTCTCCAGCCAAGTGGGGTGGGTGAAAGACAGATTTGCCCTGGATGGCTTCTAAAACCATTTTATGCCAATTACAGCATTCTAGGAAAATAATTAGAATATCCTAAAATTAGCAAAGGAAGGAAGTCTTCCTTCTAGGTGCCTGTCTAGTCACGCCCTATGGATTTCCTGTGTTGGACAAAATTGCCCGTACTCCTCAGGAAGCCAGTAAGTTACAAAGGTAGAATGTCAATCAGGGAGTCTGTTGTGATACATTTTGTTCCCCTTCTTAGTGAAGCACAGAGGAATCCTAACTGTGAGATCAGGAGACAAGCTCAAGGGGCAGCACCAAGCTGAGCATGCTGCCCACAGCACTTGCCCACTCTGCTTTTGTAGCTTCTTGAATGGTTCATGAAGCTTTTCCCTGGCTCACCTCTCACCGGAGGCCCTAACAGAGACCATTTTCAAACACAAGATCCGTTTAGTGAATTCTACTGACTGGCTCTCCTGGGTGGTTTCAGTTGGTGAGTTTCCCACTGCAGGACTTTTCTCCCACTGACTACTTTACTCTTGCTCACCATACCCGGCCCAGTAATGGAGCCAAGGGCTTCAGTATCAGACACAGGCACAACTACCTACTTTTTTTCCTTTCTCTGTCTTCTGTCAGTCACTTCACTTCTCTCAGCCTCGTTTTCCCCACCTGAGAAGTCTCCTAAGTCTTGTTTCACAAGAATGTCTCGGGATTAAATGAATGATACATATAAAGTCATTAGGGAAGCACCTGGAAATACACAGTGTGTTTTCAGTGACTAATTATTTTTATTATTCTCATCACCACTCATATATGTCTGCATTTTAGAATAACAGAGCATGTTTAATATATCACTGAGACCATCTTTCTATTTTTGAAGTACAAGTTGACCCCTTATGCTATATATATATATATATATATATACATATATATATATATAATCAAAGGAGAGTGACCTGCTTATTGCTATTGTCTGAAGAGATGATATCAAAGTTATCTGATGCCAATCACCTCAAAAAGGAACCTCTTTAATTCTCTAAGATGCTCATATGTTTTAAAATTCATCATCACAACCTCACTGTCATTTCCTAAACAGTCTGTCAAGATGTCAGCCTGCTTGTTGGTAGCCACAAAGCTCAATGGAAGGAGCAACATACATCTGCATCATCTGGGGATGGAAGCAACCCATCTGAGAACATCCCAGAACTGCCTCCAGAAGGCTCAAAGATGAGAGACGTGGAGATTGGAGCCACTGCACAGCCCAGTTCCACCCATGTCATCCTGTTAAGTATGCAATTGATTCTCTTAAGCTCTCTATACAGAAACATCAACTTGGCAGCTACCATAACTTAAACACTGCTCTGTATTCAGGACACACAACTTGAAAGCCAAGTGCTGGCCCTTGTAGAACCTACCTATTAAAGCAGCTTGTTTGTGGGGAGTAAGAAATGGGAAACTGAGTCATAGACCTCACAGTCTGAACTTCTCAAACTTCCTAAATATCTCTTGCTTCTTCCTGTTCTGATTGCTGTCATACTTTATTTCTTCCAGGCAAATGGATACAGTACTCTGACTACCTCTGACCAAGAAACCTTCTTGGCTGTGCAGTGACAAGGCTGGCCAAAGATGGCTGGCTGTGGGTAACAGCATGGCCAGATGGTAATGTAAATCAAGTCCGCCAGCAGGTTTCAGAGGCATGCATCACAGTGTATCACAGTAAAGCTAAAATGTTCTCTTAAACATAGAGCGCTTTGTTCCTAAACCTCCAGGAAGTAAGGGAGCGGCCCAGGGCTAGACCTGTTTTGTAGGTTAAAGTTAAAAAAAAAAAAAAAGCAGCAACAAAAAACACCACAGAAACTCACAGTTGATCCCCAGAAAGAAGAGCCCTCACTGAGGCTCAGACTCCTGGTAGCTAGACAGAGACCAGACATCGTCTCCAGGAAAACCACAGTACAGAGAGTGGCACACCATGCTGACCACAACATTCCTTGACACAGATAACTTTATCCAAAATTAAACAGAAACTATTGTGGGAATTTGCATTTGGGCACACCATGAAACAGGTGTCCCCAGCTGCCTTACAGCTGGCTCACCTAAGCAGGCCTTTCCTAAGCAGAAGGTGTTCATTAGCTCTTCCCACTCTCAACCAGTCTCAGGCCAAAACACTCAGAACTCTCCATGATTTCATGCAAGGTGGCTTTGATCATTTTTAAAGCACTGGATACAATAAGTGAATTTCAATAAAGCCCTAAGGGTTGTCACTTTAGCATATGAGAAACTCTTAGAAACTTTAGAAACTCAAGCTCTTCTAAAAATAAAAATTAATTCTAGATGATTTTCCACTTGAAATACAAAACCTAAAACACAGTTATCTTCCTCATCTTAAGTGAGGCAGACTTTTTAAAAATGACACAAAACCCCCTGTACTTCTGTTACTGTAACAAATATCTGAAACAAATCAGCTTAACAAGAAGAAAGGTTTCTCTCAGCCTGTAGCTTCAGAAGTCTCGGTCTACAGTCATCTGGCCCTGTCACTTTGGACCTGTACTAAGTCATATCACAAAAAATGGCTCACCTCACAGATGCCAGAGAGAAAAGAGAAGAAGAGGAAGCAGGAGCCCAGCATCAGCTTTAACAACACATGTCCAATGGCCTAACTTCCTCCCATCAGGCTCCATCCATCTTATAAAGACTCCATAATTCCTCAGTAGACCCAGCAGTCAGGCACTAAGCTTTCAATACCATATGAGCCTTCAGCCTTCAGTTTGTCAAGATCCTTAGCATAGTCACCTCTGACCCTAAAAACAAATAATAATATTAATGATAATAAATACATTGTATTAAAATTAAGAATTTTGTTCACTAGTATTAAAATAGTAAAAATATAACCCAAAGTATAGAAAAAGAAGTGTATAATACATACCTCAACAAATATTCAATACCCACAACATAAAAAGAGTTCCCAGAGCTCAACAAGAAAAAAAGAGGGAAACTTAACAGAAAAAATAATAATAATAATAATAATAATAATAATAATAATAAATATGTGGAAAAGGGTTCAATTTTATCATTCATAAGGAAAAATGTGCCCAAAAAAAGCATGCTTCCCTCCATATGACTAAAGGAAGGAAGGAGGTATCCGTGAACACTCTCATACACAGCAGAGGGGGTAGAAACTGGAAAAATGTCTCGTAAGATTTCCCAGTAGTGCTTATTAACCAGAAAGCCTCAATGTAGACAGTGGATAGGAAATGCTCACAACATGGACTCCTGTATCCCACCTTTGACAGATCAGTAAGTCCTCAGGTGAGTCCTGGCTACTATCACGTCACAAACCCTCCGGGTAACTCAGATACATGCCTTCTCTTTAGGTCCACAGTCCTGAAGCAAAATGTTCACATGTCTCATTCCCAGAAATTAAATTCCAAAGTTTATCTTTAAAAAAAAAACAAACAGCCATCAAATACAATGAACAAAAACACCCTGCTGCACCCTTAGAAGCCACTTAGAAACACTACCCTTAGAAAACACCAGTATACTGCATAAATGCATGGCATAGTCACTGAATTAAACCTGTACAGCATTGAAGACAGCCAGTCTTCATGCAACAGAGTAAATGAACATGAACTTCACACACACAACTCCGAACAGATTACTCTAAACACAGATAAATCCCTGTGTAATTCCATCTGTACATAACAAATGCCCCTCTGTGATCCCATCTGTACACAAGAGGTGCCTCTGTATGTGATTCCATCTGTGTAAAGTACAAAAGCAGAATCAGAGCCCGCTGCTCCACTTCAAGAATTAGTTGTGGTTTGGAGAGGCTAATGGACACATAGGAAAGAATGGGGAGAGAGAGAGTCACTGGATGTGACCACTGTTTCTATTTCTTGAGTTAAACACTTGTACACTTTAATAAAAAAGGGAGGGACCTAGGAAGGTTGCTCCATGGTTAAGAGAACTGGTTTCTCTTGCAGAGGACCCAGGTTCAGTTTCCAGCACTCAGCTGGTGGCTGACAACCATCTGTAACTCCAAATCCAGGAGATGCAATGCTCTCTTCTTACCTCTGTGGGCACCCTGCACACACATGCCAGCAAAATGCCCATACACATAAAATAAATAAATCTTTTTAAATATAGGAAAAGGATAAATCTTCTTTAAATGCTTCTAATTTGATTAAAATAATTCTTTTTAAATTTCATGGTGGCTGATAATTTCTTTAGGTAAAATATTTGCATTAGGAGATTTTAAGTCATAGAACTACAGGGTTCTGATAAACCCTCTGGGGGACACTCATCAATACAAATGACAAGTAAAATCTTAAAAGATCAAGTCCTAATGGACATTTCCCTGGAAGGCTGTATAGAGGGGAAAAAGTGGCCCCTGGGATTTGGCTTGGGAAACCAAGCTGTGGGTGTTGGTCATCAGTAAAGCTCTGTTTTAATAATTAAAATGTAAGCAAGGAGTTTGTGCATCTCCATGCTTCTCAAGAATTGTGCATGGTGCTGATTGCATTAACCCGGTCATCAGCCGGGTTAAGGGCCATCTGAGAGCTGAGGAACAGGAGATAGTAAGATGCACCAAGCAGCTGATGGTCACTGCCGACTGAAGCTTGCTAATATGTTTGCTCAGCAGTGTCAGTGGCTTCTTAGAGAGCAAGGACTGTCATCCCATCTATGGTCATCAGAATCTCCCCCCACTTCAAACCTCCTGCTCCTGTTTTAGTCAGCATGTGCCTTGCCAACAATAACCCTGACCTTGGCCACTTTGTGACTTCAGTAACTTCATGTGAACTGTGTCTACATATTTCTTCTTCTTTCAGATTGTTTCCTTTAAATATTTGGCCTGCTAAGATGGCTCGTTGGTAATGGTAATTAATTCTTTTTCAATTCTACAAGTTTCAGCTTATTTCTAAGGGGCATCGGCATACATCCTCCCAGTCTAGAATCATCTCTTCATGCTATCAACTCAATAGAAATTAAGATGAGCCTGAGATGTATCCATCAGTCAACTGGTACGGAAGTTACTAATGGTGTTGTCCCAGAATGCCAGGGTTCAGCAGGAGGACAGGTGAAGACCTTATGTCACAGGTCAATCAGAGGCTTTCTACGTTTGCTATCTACCTCAGTACTTAGCCTGCCAATCCTGAAATGCCAGCAAGTTCTGGCATCCTCCCAAAAGCACGTCATAGAGTAAGCCTCACACAGGCTAGAAGGGACCAGATGAATGACAATTAGACTAACACATCCTCTTATGTCAATAGTCCTGAGCTCCAACCCTGGAGTCAGGTCCTCGGTGTTCCTGAGATCCACTTACTGTGGGGGTATGTCATGCTGTGAGCACATGTGCGCACACACACACACACACACACACACACACACACTCAGACACTGCCTATGCTACAGCAACTCCTCCCTCATCAATCCTACTTGCTCTAGATAAACCAGAAATAAATTTCTGAAGTTGTCTTTGAAGTAAGGGCACAGGTGTGGTGGACTCAACTCACTGTGGAGAAACTGAAAAAAAAAAAAGACTATTGTTATTATTTCTAAATAGTATAGAATTCCATTTACATGATACTTATATATGCTAGAAACCATAAGTAATCAAATAGTGATTTAATGTATGCAGCAGGATGGATATGAGTTGTATGTACACACTTGGTCATTTTACATTAGAGGTTTAGTATATGTAGGGGTACCTGGAACTAATCCACTGTGGATCTTGAGAGATGACTATGTGTGACCCACCTTATGTGTACCCCTCCAGAGACTTGAGAGCCAGTGAGAACAAGTTAGAGAAGCAAAGGCTTCCATGGAGGTTAATCTTGACTGTGAGCTTGACAGGACCCAGAACCACCATGGATACGAACCTCTGGGCATGCCTGTGAGAAAATTTCTAGGTGAGCTAACTAAGGTAGGCAGGCCCACCCTCAGGGATGGTAACAGCATCCTTGGCTGCTCTCCTAGACTGAGCACAATAGAGAAAGTGAACTAAGCATCCACATTCATTGTTCCTGTCTTCCCATCTGTGGATGAAAAGTGACCAGATGATCCAAGCTTCCACAGCCATGTTTTCCCTGCGACTGTATGCCTCAAGCTGTGAATCAATATAAACTCTGCCTCAAGTTGCTTCTGGTTAGGACTCTTGGTCACAGTGATGAGATCTAAGTAACAAATTCTGCTCCACTCCTTGGACAGATGATGTATCTGGTCCACATTTCTCCCACTACCCTCTGGTACCCGAAAGATATGCTTGTTGTAAATGTATGTAGTATGTGGTCTCTGAGACTGGTCTACACAGTCTGACTCTCAACAAATGTTCCCAAACCTTCTGTTAGCACCAAGTAAACCAGGACAAAAGAACAGTAAAATTGCTTTACATGTGGGTAAAACTTTAACAATAATATGTTTGGAATAATGGACTCCTCACAGTGACAGGACTTCATTCATAGCTTCCGGTACAGGCTCAACTGAGTCACTCTGTTCATATAAACCACACATCCAAACAAAGACATTCTGACAGAGGAGAAGTGGTCTTCTTCTGTGCTTTACCCTTGTGATTAAAACAGGCTCACAGTGAATTGTTTTCATTTTGTTAGAACGGTATTGATTCATATCCCTCCCAGTCAAAATAACCTCAACACTGACAGACCAAAAAAGGAACTGATTGTGTCTAAAAGACAAACCTGGAAGGTGGCCAACTTTACGATAGATTATTCCCCCTACTTATGAAAAGCCACTAAATATGATTATTATGAAACATAACCCAGTCAACTTTAGTCACAAACGGCTGAAGAGAGCTTGATGGGAAGAAAGAGACAGGTTAGACCTAACCACTGCATTATAGGAATTTGAAGGCTGAGAATCCACCAAGAACTATGAGACTTCCTGTGTGGCACTCCCAGGCCTTTGTCCCAATAGTGTAAGACTTTGGAAAGCCCTTGTCATGTTCAGGTTACAAGTAAAAGACGCCCTTCTCTTCCCTGAGCTTCTCCCATTCCATAGCACTCTCTTTTTCATGACCCATATCTTTTGCACTCAACTGTGGAGGTCCTCTTTAAGGTCCCTCTCTGCAAAGGTATCCCACAAATGAAACCTTGAGAGAGGCATTTTAAGGCCCTTCTCTCCTAACAGGAGTGCCAAGCCTGCCTTACCTAATGCACAGGACCAGACCTAGCCAAAGTAATTAAGGAAACGGGTGGTTGTTATGGGATAGGATGGAAGAGGGATGTGACCATTAATTGTTCCCCACATTCATCTGTATGTGCATCATCTCTGTTCTGTCACAGCTGCAAAGACAGTTAAAGACCACTTTTGTCTTTTTAATCAATAATTTGATACAATTCTATCTGTCTAGAACTTTAGGAGACTCATTCCTGGTGGGTATAGGCACACTTGAATACACACACACACACACACACACACACACACACACACACACTTTCATTCCTAAAACAACCCTTCCCCTTCCCTTTCCCATCAAAGAGCATAAATTATTTGTCCAAACCACCTCCTACTCTAAACTTAATACAAAAGCTTGGTCAGTGTTGAAATCTGGGCGGGGCCCACCAAATCTAAAGCTCTACTTTAGAGGGGAGAGAAAATCAGATGCACAGAATAATAGATCAAATAAAAACAAAACACCATCTCCCTGCCAAGTGCTTCCACAGCCAAATTATCATAGCACTCAACATCATATCATGTCTCAGTCTTCAGGGTCACAGGTTTGTCTCTGAAAGATCAGTTGGTGTTGTTCCTTCAATGAGAGGACTGTTCCCTAACACTCTGATCAAGGAGAACTTCTAAAAACAAGTTCCAAGAGCTTAGAGTATGTGCATGGCTTCTTTGATGTCTTATTTTGTCATAAACACATTCATTTATAATCACTGAAAGTGCTTCCCTTGTTAGAAGAAATACTGTAGTTAAAAATACATATCATTTCAACTGTCAGAAGCTATGTTTTTGTTCATGGAAGTGAATAAACAGACCTCTGAACTGATTGTCAAAGACTGCCCATCTTCCTGATGTCTAGCTCTGGCCAGGTGGTCCACTACTTTTCAGGTACCCAGAACCAGCTTAATCTCAACCAAGAGTTAGATCCAGTCAAGAGTGTTTTCATCTCTCAGACATTCAGCTTGTAAGCCCAACTCCTGTCTTCCACATTTGCCATCTCTAAAACCTTAATTCAAATTTTGGGATAGTCCACTCTACAATGCACCTAGCAGCTGGAGCCTCCTGCTAACTCCCAGCATCATGACCTTAGTGCAAGGATGCATCAATATGTCACCTATTATGTGCGGGACTCAGTAACTCATGTACCAGGAATGGTCATGAGTCAGTCATGCCCACTATCCACCCATATAAACATAATTACTCACAGACACTCCTGAATGGCACATGGTGGTTCTCTACTCTTTCAAAACAACAACAAGCAGAATTCACTGAAAAGTAACAATGACTGACCTTGCAGATCACCACACTTTATAAAGCACTTTCATAATCATTATCTCATCTGGGTCTCACAAAACTCAGCGATGCCAACAAAGCAGACCTTATGCATATATGTTAAAGATACCTCAGAGGCAGGGAGACTGACTCCCTTCTCACGGAAGTAGTGCAGTCTCAGTGGGTGAGGGTTGCACATCCCAGGGCCTTTGATGAGGCTGATTAGTATAGTCTTAACACAAAGATCATTACCTATGGGAGCTTTAGGCTCTGCAACCATAGGCATAAATCTCTCCAGAAATTAAGCCTCCTGGATGCTGTGCCAAGATTTCCTCAACTCAAGCTCCTTCAGACAGACTTCCTCATTGTACTCACCATCTCTCTCCTGGAGTTCCCATAGTCCTTGCTTCATCTTTTTGCTTCTGCATCTATTAGATATTATAAACATCTTATCACATTACAGTGCATGGGAAGGTCTGCTTATTGCTCAATCAATCAGTAAAGTAGTCTGAAGAGCAATCAGTGACTCCTTCATGGGCTCCACTGTCTTTGTGCATAGCCCCTCACTTGTCCCACCAGTCCTGCCTTTATTTAGAAATTTTGTTCATTTGGATTTTTGTGGTTTCTTTATAGAACATGATTATATCATTTTTCATGATTACCAAGGACCCCGGTGCCCCTCAAACCTTGTGTACAAGGAAATATCCTCACTCGCCCCAGAACCCTAGCTTTAACTAGGGTATCCCCTGAAATCTTTCTTTTTTATTAAAAGCAGCTGGGCATCCATGGTTTTTATACAAGCCTCGATATGAGGATAGCCCAGCTGCTGGAGAGCTACATACATTGACCAAGCTACATAACTGCTTTGGCACTCCACAACTCATCAGAAGTTTGAGCTCACAGGCATATTTATCTCATAAATTAATTCAGAGATGTTTCTCAAATGTCCTGTTCCTAGTAAACATACAAGCAGTGATAGCCACTGTTAGCATAATTACCGCTCATTTTCCTCCTAACTGGTGAAATACAAATGAGCTGTAGTCTTTATCACTCTGAGTTTGGTGATGTTCAGTGTGATCACAATGCTATGTTACCATCTCCAGGATTTGGGTAAGTCAGCCTCCACCCCTTCTAAACAACACTCCTGCACTCTCTGCCCCAATTGCTGGCAACCACCACGTCTGTCTCTATGAGTTCAACTGCTCTAAGAGCCTCCTACCAGTGAAGTCACCAAGCCCTTGTCCTTTTTGCTACTGGCTTGTTTCACTTAGCACACAATCCTCCAGGCTGAGTGTATGTCTCTCCTTCCTTCTGGATGCTGCATCATTTCACATAGGCACTGCAGTTTGTTTTGTACCTGTGAATGAGATCTACTTTTCCTCTACCTTTTAGCTGCTCTAAACCATGCTAACAGAAATCATTACTATTGTATATTGTCTTATATTTCTCTAATGCCTCTGTTAGTATATAGAATGAGAGCTATCTACCAAGGAAATGATAACTCTGTCCTTTTCCCATGCCAGTGCTAAGTTGTAGTAAATGTAAGTCTGGATCAACTTAGCCAATGAGTAGTGAACTCAGAAGTAGGAAGCATTTAGATTTCCACACAGAGAAGCCTGTGTAGAAAACAGTTCCAGTGAAAGGCGTAGAAAGCCAACAACATGGCTGAGAGAGCCTGTATTTCTAATAGGTTCTCCCAGGAGTCAGGGATTCTGAGAAGTAGATAAATACCAGGGAGGAAAATGAATGTAAATAAGCCAAAACATGGCTTCATCTAGCTGTAGTCCCAAGACACCAAGACCAAGAGACTTTGAATTCTCATTTTCTCTCATTTACCCATTTATTCTCAAAGACAATGAGCAGTGCAGAGGAGGCAGGCAGTATGCCATGTACCACCAGCATGAGCAGGTCAGTGTCTACTGATGTACACATGTGTCCATATCATTCAGCAGCTTCATGAATCCTCATTCAGGGTCTCCCTCAAGGACTTTCATCAGGAACTGCCCTCAGGGTATGCTAGGAGTGTGCTGCCATTGGTCCTATATATCTTCTTCTTTATGTCTTCAATTTTGATAATTTTATGTTTGTTTTTAATTGTCTGAAATGGGTTCAATTTTATGGGCTGTGTCTAAGGGTTCCACAGAGAAATGAAGACATAAAATGAGGTGGATGTGGAATGAGAAGTAAGATGATGGGAAGGCCGATAGGAATCTAATCTAAGGATGGCTTACACAGCTGTTGAGTTGGCATGTCCAAACTTTATGGAGAAGTCTGGGGGGTTGGAGAAGATTCTATGTTGCCTTCTTATGCTCAAACTTTACAGGACTCCTAGACAGGGTCTCTACATTGCAGTCTCAGAGGATAAAGAGTTCTTTGTCATTGATGAGCACAGGAAGGAAGCTGTCTTCGCTCTCAAGGAAGGTCTTTGAGTGTTTTGGGTGGGTAATATGCTTCATTCAAAAGTCTTCTCATTGTCACACTTTTAAAATATAATCACAGGAATGTATGGATTTCACTGAGGGAACACCTGAATCCATACCAGACCTTAGTGAAAATAACAGAAACTTTGTCATTGGTAAGTAGAAATCATATCTCAACCTTTAAAAATCCAATAACAAGGTGACAAATCACCCAGTGTTTAAAATCAGCAAAATATTTTGAACAAGCACTTTGCCAATGAAAGATTAGCTTCATGAACAAAATACTGTCAACATGGATCATAGGTAAAGAAGCCCTGCAACAAAACTTGATTTATAAAAACAGGCAGAGGCTAGGCTTAGTTCACACACTTTCATCAGCTGACCCTACTATATAACAGCCCTGCTCTATCTCTTTTACAAATCTAGTCTCTAGATTCAACAAGTGCAATTATTGGCTACAGTGACCTGAACTGGACCCACATAACATGGGCCCAATACTGTAAGTCAAGGAAAAGTGATGGGCTCCTGGGGCCTCATACTTTACCTCTGACCTATTGGTTCTTGATAGATTTTAGGAGATGAGAAATCTTTGTCTTTAATTGTATACCTACTGCTCAGCCACCAAGCTCCAACAGATAGCTCACGACTCATGGTCACACAAACAGTCCTACTTAACCTCAGGGGGGTCAACAAACAAAAAGAATAATCACAAATGTCAAAGAGAAATTGGTTGTTAGGCTATCCTAACCACAAATATTATGTTAATAAATGTTAACAGACATTAACATAATAATTACAATAAATATTAGTAGGCACTCACATAATCACAAATGTTAATAGGCATTTACAAGATCATAGAGAGGGGGAGGGTAAGGGTGGTCCAAGTGCTTTGTATACACATATGGAACCTCCTAAAAAACAAATTTAATTAATTTTTTAAATCCAAAGGGTAAAATAATGTGCTTGTATCTGCAAGATGTCAGTCAGTAATCAGCTCAGTGGACAAGGTATAGTTTGTGCATGAAGTTACAGGTGGTGGCTTTCAAAGCCAGAGCCAGAGAACCTGTCTCAGAGCCATTCATCACCACTCCACATGGAATCTCTAGTCACACTACTAATAGGACATAACTGCCCTGAGAACATGACCCAGTCAATATAGGTATGATAATGGTGGTGGTGAAGATGATGGTGGTAGTGAAGGTAATGATGATGATGGTGGTGGTAATGGTGATGATGGGAATGATGGTGGTGGTAGTGAAGGTGATGGTGATGATGATGGTGGTGGTAGTACAGGTGATGATGGGGATGATGATAAGGGTGGTGATGGTAGTGATGATGGTGATGGTGCAGATGATGGTAGTGATGGTGGTGGTGATGATGGTGGTGATGGTAATGATGGTAATAATGGTGGTGGTGATAATGGTGATGACAGTAATGGTAGTGATGATGAGGATGACCATAGTGGTGGTTATGTTGATAATAACTAGACAATGTATACAATATATGCCACAATCATGACAAAAGAAATATATACACTATGTCTTCATCTACCTCATATCACAATTTATGATAGAAAATTGTTAGCTCTTGTTTCAGAAGAAACTGAGGCCTGAGTATCTCCAAAAGTCCCAGGAACCAGGGATTCCAGATTGGAGGAGGCAGCCCCAGAGATTTGAATTCAAGTCCATGCTCTGTCGTCTTCTTCCTATGTGGTTCTGTATGAGTTATTTGGACTCTCTGAATTCCTAGTGCACTTACATATGAAATATAGATAATAAAACTAACCTTATAGAAATATGTGACTGTTCTGGATTAAATTGTCATCTGTGAGGAATGATACAAGCCTAACCCTAGCACTTATGACTAAACATGTTCAGAGAGAAAATCATTAACAGAAGTAATCATTGGGAGGTCAAACTCAATATGGCTATCTCCTTAAAAAAATGGGAGAAATTTGGACTTGGAAATAAATATGCATGCAGGGAGACAGCTTGAGATAATGTTGGCATGAACCAAGGAATTCCTGGACAAAAAAAAAAAAAAAAACTGAAAAAGGTAAAGGCAAGATCCTTCTTTGGGTTTCTTGAAGGGTAGGACACAGCTAATGTTGTCATTTCAGACCTCCACCCCCAGAATGTAGTGACACTGAACACCTTTTGTCCCAAGCACCACTTTGAGCTCTTATCCCTGGTGGCTCTAGCAAACAGAGTGCCAATCCAGCGAAACAATGGAAGGAAGGCCCTGGTGCTCCATGCTTAGCACATAATGGATGCACAAATGTGTTCGCTCTTTTCCAGTATAGATTGTATTTACTGAGCCTCTGCTGCATGTTCTTCTGGGATACTTAGGCATGTTCTCATCAATAATTCTTTCAACAGTGCTCTGATAGAGAGGGAATTGCCAGTCTTCTCCACATAGTCTGAGGAGGTCAACAGGGGAGTCATCTAGGAAGTGTTCACTGAGTGTAGCAATGAGATTGAAAAATTTGAGCAGTCAATATTGCAATGATGTTTTAAAGCATCTTCCATATGAATATGTAAGATGGATGTCTGACACTATTCTGAAGCTCTCCTCATTTACCCAGTCATGTGCTATAGACTGCTAGAGTTGTTCTATGATTTAATCCCATCAAAGTCCCTGGGGACCAGAAGTCCAGAGAAGACAGTACACATGGTGATGTGCTGATACCTAAATCTTCCTTCTGAGAAGGGTTGCTGTCTTAACTGGAATTGCCTGAGCTGCAGAAATCCCTGACTCCATACCCTGGGCACAAACTGACTAGAAAGCCAAGTATGGTAAGCCATACTTGAATCACAGAAATACAGAACTGGCTTAAAATACCACCTTCCTAAAAAGCTTTATCAGGTCACATGTTTCTTTATACTACTGTAAGAATGCCACAGACTGGGTATCTCATAAATGACAGAAATAAACTTTCACAGTCCTAAAAACTGAGATGCCCAAGTTCAGGGTGGACTAGGTGGGTGGGGAAAATGTTTTTGCTCCATAATCACAGCAGACATCAGGATAAGAGAGCTGAACACTGCTAGAAGCTTCTTTGATAAAGATCTAAATTCCATTCATAAAGAAGCCTCTAGTCTTAAGGAGATATCTCTTGCTACTATTCTTTTGGAATCACTTACATAGGGAACATTCGAGCTGCAGCAGATACCACCCCCAGAGGCATCTCTCACCAATGTCACTTCTCTCTCTTCTTCTCCTGAGTATCGGTCTTTAAATGTATACAGCGCCCAACCCTGAAGTTCTGTGTTTGCCCAGAGAACTCGCTAGATTTTGCATTTTCCTTTAGCTGACAAGACAAGCTATTGGCCTAGACATGCACCTGAGCAGAAATGCAAGACTCAAAAAGATCTGTAAGTTCAAGCCCTTCATAATTGAGCCCAGATAGAAATGCAAGGAGGGATGAAACAGGGATGGAAGTACATGGCAATAGCAGCTCCTGCCATGTCCACAAATGGATCTGAGGTACCATAACAGAAAATATAGAGAATAGATCTCCACGTAATAACATTTATGCACAGGAATTCATCTACCCATAAGATTTAGATGCTGTCTTTGTCTGTAGAAGAAATTCTGCCAAACCAGAAAACTGTATTTTTTTAAGGAATGTATGATAAATGGGTAGAAAGTTGTTTCCAACCACACAGATCAATTTTACAAAGCATAACACATGGTTAAGAATAGCCATTCAGCACCAAACCGCTGTGTAAATATTGATTCTCATTCCCATAGACATAGCTGCCACAACTCTCAATCTTAACCAGAGGCATCCTCTCTCTCCATGAGCTTCATGTGGTATTGGGGGAAGCGATAGAAGAGTCCCCAGGCCTAAAGACATGTATACCATCCCCTCCAAGGCTCCAGGAACACTGCTAAGGAGTGAACAGAAAGACATAAGAGCCAGGTAACAAGAAGAAGGGCTGTGAAATGCCACCTCCAGGGCATAGCCATTGCAGGAACTCACAGCAGCCACAGGTATCCACTTTAGGTCTACACAAGAAAGGATCTGTCAACAGTCATGGATGCTGGAGGGAACACTGGGGACACTCCTCACTAAGGGACTATTTACTACTGATGATTAAGGGAGAGAGATAACATTGCTTTCAGTGGTAGCCACTGATGACTCTACCGGACTCCAGTGGATCTTTCTATCTGAGCTCACACAGATGGCCCTGGTTATACTGCATGAGTTAAAAAAAAAAAAAAATCAAGTCATGATTCTGGGAAAAGAAGTAGTAGAGATAACCATAGATGGGAATAGTGAAGAAATAAGGAGAGAGCAATCAGAACACATGTGTACATGTTTGGAATTGTTAAATAACAAAATTAACCAATAAAGTTAATTATTGTGAAAGAATGTGGGACAGAGAGCCATGCCGAAGGTTAAAGCCCTTTCCCACAGTTTGATGATCTGAGTGTAGTACCCAAAGCCCACAGCAGAAGGAGGAACGCTGTCCTCTGACCTCACATGCCTACCATGGCATGCATGTGCCTATACCTCCATAGACATCACACACACACACACACACACACACACACACAC
>PVIH01014120.1:0-55301 GCA_004025045.1 Sigmodon hispidus | reverse complement strand
GAGAGAGAGAGAGAGAGAGAGAGAGAGAGAGAGAGAGAGAGAGAGAGAGAGAGAGAGAGAGAGAGAGAGAGAGAGAGAGAGAAATTGATTTGATTTTAAGGAACTAGATCAGGCTATTATACAAAATAAAGAAAGAAGGGAGATAGGCTTGAAACCTGAAAGGCAGGTCCAAGGCTGGAACTCTAGGGAATACCTGATGTTGCAGCTCAGTTCTAAAGGAAGTCTTCAGCAAACCCCTGCCTTGTACCTGGGACTTGTCTCTTTTTCTCAACACTCTCAGTTAATTGAGTATGAAACATTCACATTATGGATGCTAGCTTACCTTACTCAAACTCCTCTGATTAAAAAGAATTGCCATTTGACCAAATAGCTGTCTACTATGGTTTTGCCAAGTTAACACATAAAATGAACCACCAGAGAGGACAAGCACCTGCTGATTAGAAACAGCTCTTTTAGAACGTAAATTCCTGACCAAGGATCTCTGTAACATTTGAGCAATTATACTTAATCTTTTCGTCAGCAGCTAGCATCACTTTTAACTTATAGACAACAAAAAATTATACCAATTAGTTTATGTGATTCCAATTTATTTACTTGCAAATGCTTTCAGTTTTGCACAGGCTCCCAAATAGGGGAGGCTAGGAAAGGGACAATTTTATAAATTTAATAAACAACAATGATGATGATTTGTTGGATCCTACCCTGGAAATGTACTAAACACCTCAGGGATGGCATTATCTCCTGTGGACCACGAATAAGGACAAAGAGGCAGTCTGTTGCTAATTGGTGACCTAGTGGTTCAAGGAAGCTAATGCACCTTCTAAAGGGATTTGCTCCTATAGTGTAATTGATTTATTGACATTCCATGTCTGAATGTTTGTGAAGCACTTTGTGCTAATCAGAATAAATGTGCTGAACTAATCTTAACTAAAGTGCCAGCAACATTTTACATGCTCCTCTTTTAGATGGAAGGCCTCTAAATTAGTAATTTACAGCATATTTTGTTGCTGATGAAAGCATTTACTTTTCAAATATGAGCTGTTATAAAGGGTGATTTTTTTCCACAGAAAGGTGATGAAATACATGATGAAAAAGCCAGTGAACAAACAGCTCATTATTAAAGGAGAACTATAGAGACATAAGGGAAAGACCAAAGTCTAAAGCAGATAGATTTGTACGATCATGATGTATTCAACTGTCTGCTTTATGCAAGACTAATCTGGTAACACCAAGGTTTTATAATTATTTTAATTAAATTATCGAAGTCATTCTTTGGATGAAGGCCTTCTCCTAGCCATTCACTGAGCTGTGAATTTTGTCCAAAGATTTCTATTAGAGCATGGCAGATACTACTTTCCAGATGTTGCTCTTTTCACCAACACATATTAATCTACTAGGCAAGAGCTCACTCCTGGACTTAGCAGTTACATAACCTGTAAAGGACAATTGGAGAAACTGAGAGCAGTTGGAGATACACTACTTTTCTTAGTCGAAGAAGTCATTTAAACCATTGGCTGATTCAAAAGATGTGTTTTCTGGTGTCTTTAGTGGCACAGATGTAAAAACCAAATCTAGATTCTTTTTGCCACCCTACAAAAGACAATAGCTAATGCACTGTGGACAAAACTAGTGATACATCAAAAAACAAACAAAGAAAAAACAATACCAATTGCTTTTAAATTGTTGACTTCAAAAATGGGGGTCATGGGGTCACATGTGATTTTTTTCACAGTGTGGTTCCTGGACCAGGAATATCACCACCATGTAGGAGCTAATTATATATGCAAGTCCTCAGACTTTACCCTGAGTCTAGTAAATCAGAATTTTTGGGTAGAGGAAGAAGAACTTTGTGTTGTAATAAGCCCTTAAGTAATCCTGATGTATACATACATGTAAGATCAGCAATTTGTACTTGGATGAATTTTGAGTTGGAATGTGGTTCTGTGTACATTATTATGCTGGGCAAGTTATTTCTGTTTCCTACATTCTATTTTGATCATTTGCATTTTATTTGAAGAATTAGTGGCTGGAGGGACAGCTCAATAGTAGAATACTTGCTGCTCGTTTAGAGGACAGAACTTTCATTCTCTCTACTCCCAATTGAGTGACTTACAATTGGCTATAACTCTAGCTTCAGGCAATCTGATGTTCTTTCTGGCCTCTATAGTCATGCATACTAGGTATATACACACAAAAAAATAGCTGTGCACAATAAAAATTAAAATACATGAAAAGACTTTACAAAGAAAAATAAAATTATTTCCCTCTGCTCCACTTACCAGCCTTTCCCCAGAGATAAATATTTTGAGCTGATTACTTAAAAAATGTCTTTCTGATGCTTGATAGCATTATTTTAAAGACTAAGCATATAATTGTATTCCTTGATTTACTGGTCTTGTATAGACTATGCTAATATTCCATCTGAAGATGAGAAATTTGGCTTGTTCATAACACCTGATATCATTCAATTTTGTTATATTATTGTTTTCACAAGACTGTAGATTTATTTGATTTGATGTTGTAACTGCAATTGTCCTTGGCTTTGCATTCAGAGTAATCCTAAAGTAATAAAATAGCCTGTAGAAAATTTCATCTATATAAACATTCACTGCAGGGGCTTCTTGTGGAAACTCAAGAGAATTTCATAAGGATCAAATGCCAGGGCTTCCATCAGATTGTGCTCAACCACCATTGTTTCTTCTGTCAAGTTTTCTCATATAATATTCTCTTTGTGCTAAAATAAGTTTTGTAAGGCATTTCATACATACATATGCAAATTATCTGCATTTTTGCATGTCTAAAAATGTATTTTATTCTTACACTTGTAGTATGGTTAAGCATAAATTATGAATTTCTAATCACTTGCTCTCAGAGTTTTAAAAGCATCACTCCACTCTTTCTCATAGTTCCTTTCTCTTTCATCCTTGAAGTCCTGGAGCTCAATTAATCCATCATTTTCATTACTGTTTTTGCCACTTGATTCTTCTCCCTGAGCTAAATGCTGTTTTGGTCATGTAGATCTACTCAAAATTGGTTTAGGAATTTACTAACACACACACACACAGATGCTCACACACTACCCAGTACTATCTGCTATGTTATTTCCTTTATACTGTTTACTCATTAAATGGTAGTATTTTTGTATTTAATATAATATCTTGACAAACATTTCAGATAATTACCTTGAAAAGATGCTATATTTATTTCATAGCTATGCAACATTGCTTTGTATGAATGCATCTTAACTTATTTATCCCATGTCTCTTTGAGCATTTCAAGTGTTTACCATCTTTTGTAAACACACACACACACACACACACACACACACACACACACGCACACGCACACGCACACGCACACGCACACGCAGCACAATAAATACAAATGTCTGCAGGATAAATTTCTCAATATCAATCTGTTGGTTCAACAGGCATGCAAATTTGTAATTTAGGTAAACATTGCCAGGATACCTTTCTGAAGGCTGGCCAGTTCATATTTCTATCTGTAACATGAGAGGGTATCTTTGTTTTCATCCAGGCAACTGAGATGAATGGTGATATTGAATGTAAAACAATTTGAATGTAATTATGCCATTGAGTATACTCTTGAAATGGTAAAAATGGTAAATTTAATATTATATATGCTATTATCATATATAATATTAGATTTCATATATATTTTATTTTTATTATACATTTTAATTTCATATTATTTATTTTATCTTATTGTAAATTTTAATTACATATAATAAACATCACAATATTATTTATGGAGGATAATTTTAATCAAATGAAATGTCTTTCAGCATTTATTAGATGATATTATAGCATTCTTATTTGAGCAAGAGTCTTTATAACATTTTGGAAAAATGCATAGGCTCTGAAACTTGTCTATGTTCAAATCTTAACTACTCTCTTGCTGGACCATCTAGGGGAAATCACTTTAGCTCTCTGTTCCTTTGTTTATTTCTCTGTAACTTATGATAACAATAATCTACCTCACAGAGATTAATCAAGTATCAAACAATGATTATGATATGTAAGGCAACTAAACTAGCACATCAAAAGTACTTTGTTAGTTAATATGGTAGATTATTTTTATAGATTCTTCCATATCCCAGTGATAAAACCATAATGAATGATAAAGGGTTGGCCTGCTCAATTTTATACACTAAAATTTCATACTAAAGCATGTCTGACTTTTCTTTTTATGTAATCTCTATTGAATTTTTATATCAATGTTGGCTCAGTTTACAAAAAATATGTGAAGATTTCTTGTTTTTCTGTTCAGTGAGGTATTTATTTAGGATTGGATTTATCTGTTTTTTATACCTATTATTCCCCAGGAAGAACAAGTGAGCCTGGTGCTTAGTTGACACCTTTCTCGATTTATTTAGATTCTCTGTAGCTTCTGGTGCCAGTTTCAGGAAAATGCTATTTTCTTTGAAAATCACTCCTGACATTCCATTTTCACATGTACTGCTGGGCTTTGACTGCTTAGCCTCGTCCTTGGGAAATCCTCTTTCACACTGGCCAAATGAAGGATTGACTTCAGCAGTGAAAGGGTTTAGTTGCTTCCCTCTGGAGGGCAATGCTTTGGTGGCTTTATAGTCTCTGTATCTGTTTGGGCAATAAGACACTGGCGACACTGGCTTTTTGCTTAGGTTCTTGAACACAAACAAATGTCTAGGAAATATGGGGAGTTCTTTCTTGAAAGTTCAGTTCTCAGTGTTGTCTGGGCACTAAGTCTTCTCTCTGTATTACCTATATATTAAGAGGACGCTGGCCTCATCTTTGGTTCTTCCAACTATGGCACCATTGATATGTAGCTACATTCTTGTTCTGGACCCATGCTTATTCTTTTTGGATGCATCTGGTCTCTTATAAAGGACTGCTCCTACCACTGGGGTTTGTACCACTGAGGTTTGGAGCAATGGACAAACTTGCTCAGTTTTCCCCATTTGTTTACATCTTGGTTATTTCAATTCTCTAGCATTTCTTCAGTTTCTGTGTCACTCTTCAGTACTTCCCTCATTTTATTTATAGCTATACCTTTCTCCTAAAGAAAAACCCCTTTTCTGGTTGTCTTTTGGACAGCAGGCCATAGCAATTATACCTAATGCTTTTAGTGCTCACTCTCCTAACTCTTACTCTTAAAAGTGATTTATACATGTTAACTAATTAAATTCTCATGGGACTCAATGAGGGAGAAGTTATTACTGGGTTTGTTTTACTGGTAAGTGAACAGAAATAGAGAAAGAGTAAACAAAGAGATGGAAACCTATTCTATGAACTTGAGGGTCTTTCTTAGTTGCCTGCTTTTGACCATCAAGTATACTGTATCTCATTAAATTTTTAAGACATAAGTTTTGGTTTCTTTACTTACATGGGATTTCTAGGTACTGATCAGTAACAGTGAATTAGTAATGTCGTCCTTCTAGGTCTATTGTGAGAATAAGATATTTTACACGGAGTTTGGCAGACATAATGCTTTTTTGTTACCTCTTATAGTTTGATTTAATATTGGCTCAAAGTCAGTCTAGACTTAGAATTCTTAGCAGCACAATAGAATCAACCGGAAATTATAAAACATTTTGCTAATGTTTATGGCCCCAGTCTGAATCTCTGAAAGTTGGATCATAGAGTCAAATTTTGTTTCTCTCTCTCTCTCTCCCTCCTTCCCTTTCTCCCTCCATCTCTCTATCACCCCTCTCTAAGATTTCTTGTGATTCTGTTGTACAGTGGAGTTTGAGAATTGCTGCTCTTACTGCTTTGGGTCTGTCAAATTTAGTATGACGTCGACATGCTACAGGAAGGTATTAGCACTGATGAGTAATAGGTGGGGAAAAATCAATTTGCAAATCTCCTGCAGAACATTGCTCAGTAACCTCCTGCTAAGGACTAAGGGATCGGAAATGAGGTCTCTTCATGATGCTTGCTAGTTGGAGGGCAATCTGGCAGCTGTACAAACCTTCATTTTAGATAAGGTCATTTAGAGTGCAAGTGAATTAGCAGTAATCTTAGAAAAAATAATTTTTATTGCAACACATCATTTTCTGATCTTCTTGACACTTGTTCACTTCATATTATTTCAGCTGCTTTCACCTTATTTCTTGTTTGTTGGAGCTTACTCAAGGCCTTTTTTCTTTAATCAGGGAATAGAAACCTGTTCACATTACTAGCCTGGATCATCTCTTAATTTCTGAGCCCTGATGGAGCTGTCCTTCTTGCACCATCTGCCAATCAAAACCAACCAGACTTCTTAAGTCTTGAGAAGATTTCAGGTTGGCCCAATGTCTTTGCAAGATGCATTACTTGCCTCTCCCATTCAGCAGTCTACATAGTCAGCTGGGAGGTTGGTGTCAGATTTCCTTGGATAGTCTTGATGCTTTTTTCCTCCTACTCCTTACCTTGTGCCTCATGCTTGGATTGCAAAAAGTTTACCTCACTTGGCCTTTGCCCATGTCTTTTGTGAAAATGCCTTTGCTTGGAAAACTTGAAGGGATTCACTCAAGCATCACTACCGCTTTCTGACAGTCTTTGAACACTACCCTGTTCTCTGAGTTTATAAAATACACTGGACAAATTTTGACAACTGTATTCACTGCATTATTTTATACAGATTTCTCATGAATGTGACTTTCTTCTCCTAGTGAATTATTTCATGTCTCAATCATTTTGCTTCCACAGTGCTCAATCAGTGGTAGGTACTGAAGAAACTTGAGTTAATTGCTAAAAGTATAAATTTTTAAAATTGCATCTATGCAAAAAATGCATATGCATGGTTTTCAATTTCAGTTTCCTGGGAAACCATTTTTCTCGGGCCTTACTGGGAAGAAGATTTTCAATGTTCTTGTGAAATGCATTTGTCTTTGTCTTATTAATAGCAATATCATAGTACAATATTTATTTTTCTGTTTCAATATAAATATGCTTCTTCAAGGCAAAGAGCACATCTATTCTAATGGTGACATTTATACTGATCACCCAGTATCTAGTACAGAGTGCATATAAAATAAATGTATCAAATTACAAACCATAGCACATACTAAGGGAGGCCGAGAAAGTTGCCACATTTCTCTCAGTTAAGAAACCAGGACCCCTAATATCTAACAAAGTAGACTTTAAGCTAAAAGCAATTAAAAGGGACCAAGATGGACATTACTTATTTATTGCAGGAAAAATTGGTCACGAGGAAATTTCAATCCTGAATATTTATGCCCCTAATATAAGGGAACCTACCTATGTAAAAGAAACACTGCTAAACTCAAACCCCACATCAGTTCTTACACCCTAATAGTGGGAGACTTCGATAGCCCACTTTCACCCCTGGATAAGTCAACCAGACAGAGACTCAACAGAGAAATAAGGAGTCTAACAGAGGTTATGATGCAAATGGATTTAATATATATATATATATATATACAGAAGTTTTCATCCAAATGCAAAGGAATATACATATTTCTCAGCACCACATAGAACTTACTCTAAAATTGACCACATAATTGGTCATAAAGCAAATATGGAGAGATACAAAAAATTGGAAATAATCCCTTGTACCATATTGGACCACCAGGGCCTAAAGTTAGAGTTCAACAACATCAAAAATCACAGAAAGCCTACCAACTCATGAAAACTAAACATTACTTAGCTGAACCACCTCTGGGTCAAGGAAGAAATTAAGAAAGAAATCAAAGTCTTACTAGAATGTAATGAAAATTAATCTACAATGTACCCAAACTTGTGGGACACAATGAAAGCAAACTTAAGAGAAATATTCATAGAACTAGATGCCTTTATTAAAAGCCTAGAGAAATCCCACACTAGAGAACTAACAGCACAACTGAAAGCCTTAGAACAATTAGAAGCAAACTCACAATAGAAGGAGTAGACAGCAGTAAATAATCAAACCTAGAGCTGAAATCAATACAATTGAAACAAAAATAACAATACAAAGAATAAATGAATCAAAGAGTTACTTCTTTGAGAAAGTTGATAAGATAGATAAACCCTTATCCAAACTAATCAAAAAGCAGAAAGAGAGAGTATCCAAATCAACAAAATCAGAAATGAAAAGGGGAACATAACAACAGATCCCCAGGAAATCCAGAGACTTATCAGGTCATACTTTGAAACTCTAAACAAAAAACAAAACAAACCAACCAACCAACCAAACAAACAAACAAACAAAAAAGCAAAGCATGCCCAAGCTGCAAACCAAAACCACTGAACAGCTTGGGATCAGGAACACCTTTGACTGACATCTTGGATCCCACTCCCTGTAGAGGAACACCTGACTCAGTCTTGATGTTGGGGGAGAAAACTGGATTTGTCAGGAGTGGAGGCTGAACTAAGCAATATACGGACCTTGGGACCTTGGGACGTTGGGACACCCTGCCCATGGGGGGGATGGGGTGATGTAGAGAAGAGAGAATGACCTGATGTGGTGAGAGGTGGAAGGGACCTTGAATAAGGATATACAAGGATAGAAAATGTGACTTCTTTATTCATAATTTAAAAAAATAAAATCTATATTCCACAAAAATGGAAAACCTAGAAGAAATGTACAGCTTTTTGGACAGGTACCATTTACCAAAATTAAATGAAGACCAGATTAATTACCTAAACAGACCTATAACCATAAAGGAAATTGAAGCTGTCATTAAAAGCCTCCCAAGTAAAAATAGCCCAGGTCCAGATGGTTTCAGTGCAGAATTCTACCAGACATTCAAAGAATTACTACCATTACTCCTCAAACTATTTTACACAGTAGAAACTGAAGGAATATTGCCAAATTCCTTTTATGAAGCCAAAATTACCCTAATACCCAAGCCACTCAAAGACTCAACAAAGAAGGAGAATTACAGACCAATTTCCCTCATGAATATTGATGCCAAAATTCTCAACAAAATTTTGGCAAACCATATACAACAATATAAAAAAAATATCATTCACAATGCCCAAGTAGGCTTCATCCCAGAAATGCAGGGATGGTTCAACATATGAAAAACAGTAAACATTATCCATCATATAAACAAACTAAAGGAACAATACCACATGATGATCATATCCTTAGATGCTGAAAAAGCCTTTTACAAAATCCAACACTCCTTTATGATAAAAGTCCTGGAGAGATCAGGAATTAAGGAAAAATACCTAAATATAATAAAGGCGATTTACAAGAAGCCAACAGCCACCATCAAACTTAATGGAGAAAAACTCAAATCAATCCCACTAAAATCAGGAACTAGACAAGAATGTCCTCTCTCCCCTCATCTGTCCAATATAGTTCTCAAAGTTTTAGCTAAAGCAGTAAGAGAATGAAAGGAGATTAAGGGGATACAAATTGGAAGAGAAAAAGTGAAACCATCTCTATTTGCAGATGATACAAAGAATCAATGAATCAAAGTGACCCAGAAAATTCTACCAAGGAACTTCTACAGCTGATAAACACCTTCAGCAATGTAGCAGGATACAAGATTAACTCAAAGAACTCATTAGCCCTTCTATACACTGAAGATAGAAGAGCTGAAAAAAACCAGGGAAACATTACCCTTCATAATAGCTGCAAATAGCATTAAATACCTTGGAGTAACTATAACCAAAGAAGTAACAGATATATTTGACAAAAATTTTAAATCACTGGAGAAAGAAATTGAAGAGGATATTAGAAAATTGAAAGCTCTCCCATGTTCCTAGATAGGTAGGATCAACATAGTAATAGTGGCAATCTTACCAAAAGCAATCTAGAGATTCAATGCACTTCTATCAAAATCCCAACACAATATTTTACGGACCTTAAAAGAACAATATTCAACTTTATTTGGAATAACAGGAAAGCCAGGATTGCCAAAATAATTTTACTCAACGAAAGAACCTCAGGAGGCATCAACATCCCTGACTTCAAGTTATACTATAGAGCTACGGTAATAAAAACAGCCTGGTACTGGCATAAAAAGAGACTTGTGGATCAATGGGATCCAATTCAGGTTCCAAAAACCTGTGAACACCTGATCTTCGGCAAAGAGGCCCAAAATATTCAATGGCAAAAAGATAGTATATTTAACAAATGGTGTTGGCATAACTGGATGGTAGTGTGTAGAAAAATGCAAATAGATCCAAGCCTGTCACCCTGCACAAAACTCAAATCCAAGTGGATGAAAGACCTCAACATAAACCCAGCCACACTGAACTTGTTAGAAAAGACAATGGGAAATACCCTCCAACGAATTGGCAAAGGCAACCACTTCCTAAATATAACACCAGTGGCACAGACAGAACAACAATCAATAAGTGGGACCTCCTGAAACTGAGAAGCTTCTGTAAAGCCAGGGACACTGTTAATAAGACAAAAGGACAGCCTACAGGATGGGAAAAGATTTTCACCAACCCTACAAGTGATAGAGGACTGATCTGTAAAATATATAAAGAATTTAAGAAACTAGAACCCAAAACCTTGAATAACCCAATCAAAAAATGGGGTTCAGAATTAAAATGGAAATTCTCAGCAGAAGAATTACGAATGGCTGAAAGGCACTTGAAAAAGTGCTCAACATTTTTAGCCATCAGAAAAATGCAAATCAAAACAACTTTGAGATACCACCTGACACATGTCAGATTGGCTAAGTTAAAAGACATAGATGACAGCCAATGCTGGAGAGGTTACAAGCAAGTGGAACACTCCTCCATTGTTGGTGGAAGTGTAAGCTTGTTCAGCCACTTTGAAATGCAGTATGATGGTTTTTAAGAAAACTGGGAATCAATCTCCCCAAGGATCCAGCAATACCACTTCTGGGTATATACCCTAAAGAAGCACATTCGCACTCCAAAGGCATTAGCTCAACTATGTTCATAGCAGCATTATTCATAATAGCAAGAACCTGGAAACAACCTAAATACCCCTCAACTCTATAATGTATTAACAAACTGTGGTACATCTACACAATGGAGTACTACTCAGCAGTAAGAAAAAATGATATCTTAAAATTTGCAGGCAAATGGATGGATTTGGAGAATATCCTCCTGAGCAAGGTCTCACAAACCCCGAAAGATAAGCAGGGGATGTACTCACTCATTAGTGGACTGTAAACAAAAAAACAAAAAGCAAAGTATGCCCAAGCTGCAAATCACAACCACTGAACAGCTTGGGATCTGAAACACCTTGGACTGGCACCTTGGATCCTAATCTCTCTAGAGGAACACCTGACTCATTCTTGATGTTGGGGTGAGGAAACTGGGTCTGCCAGGAGTGGATGCTCAACTAAGCCATATTGTGACCTTGGGACCTCCTGCCCTTGCTGGGGAGGAGTTGGGGAGATGTGGAGAAGAGAGAGTGACTGGAGAGGGTGGGAGGGGAAAGGACCTTGAACAAGGATATACACGGATAGAAAATGTGACTTTATCCATAACAATAATGAAAAAAGAAACCAGGACCCATTCCTTGTAAACATGGGATCATAAAAATTAAACTTAAATTTTAAAATATTTGAGCTTATTTATTTATTTATTTATTTATTTATTTATTTATTTTGTGGGTGTATGCATATTGAAGAGCTGACCTGTGTGAGGTGCTTTTCTCTTTCTACCATGTGAATTCAGATTGCCAGGCTCAATAGCAATCTTCCCTATTCACAGAACCATCTCAATTGTCCCAAGTCTCAGTATAAACAATTGTCCTCTTTTTTACTTGCTAGCACCCTTAGCTTAGAGCACAGAGACCACGGGGTAGAAATAATCTTTTAGGGATTGGATAGGTACCTCATTGGCAAAGTGCTTGCTGTACAAGCATGAGAACCTGGGTTTGGATTTCTAGCATCCCCATAAAATATGAGTGTAATAGGTAACACACATCTGCAATCCTAGTGTATTGGTAGAAACAGGTAGACCCTTGGAACTTGCAGACAAGCCAGCCTAACTATATTTGTCAGTTCCAATTTATTTAGAGACACTGTCTTAATAATTAAGGTGGAACACAACAGACATTGATCTTTGGCCTTCACATATGCATGCATATTTACATCTAGGCAATTCATACACAGACACATGTACACACATAAGCTAAAGAGCCATTGAGTATATGGAAATCTTCTTCCTTCACTTGGTACAGTAAATTTCCCTTATTGGGAACATGAATTTTTTGGCCACAATGCTAGAGTGCTGGAGTTTAGTAAGCAAAGAATCCAAACAAGACTGCTGTCATCTCTTCTCTTAACTTTATTCAATGTCACAGGGAGACCTGTAGTCTTGTTTCCCATAAAAGGTACTACATTAAAGGATGTCCACAGGGAACCATTAATGTATGAAGTTAAAGATCACTTAGCAGACCATTTGCTACACTGGCCCCTGCCAAAATTGGCCAAAAAGGGTCATTAAAGTTATCAAATTGTGTTTTGTGGTCCCCATGCTTTCCATCTGCAAAGCCTCAGAGGTGGAAAAGATATAAAAGAATCCCTGGAGTTTGTCTTCTTTAGCATGGGGAAAGGGATGTTTGTTGAAGGCTAATAGGGATTGATGGGGCCTCAGGCTGTTTTCATAGGAGCTACTTTTCTTTCTGTCTCTGCCACAAGAGAATAAATTGTACACCATGGCTATTATCTTTGCTGGCTCTGTCTGGGTTAATAGTTGTTCATTATTCGGAAGAATTGAGATTGAAGGAAGGAAAGCAGATCATCTCCCACATATCATTCCTAGTTCTTTTAAATTCTAAGTCCATTCACTGTTTTTTGTCTGTTCCCACTAACATTGACCAAAATGACTTAAACCACATTTTGTTGTATAAAGAGAGGAGAGACATGACCCTTTCCTCCAAAGAGCCTACTCAGAAGCATTGACCGATGCAAAGAACAGAAGGGCAACAAAACCACTGCAGTTGGGAGAGATAAAAGGCAGACCATGTCTCATAGATTTGGGAAGAGGAACCTAAATATTTGGCTGGAGAGTTTTCTGTATTGTCTGGGTCATCTCAGCCTATTGCTATTCCTACCTAAAATTAGAAACTAAGTTTTCTAGGTTTTTTTTTCTTTCTCTTCTGGCTAGAGTTTGCCATTTGGATAAATTCTTGTGAATTCTCTAATTTGTGAGATATTATAGATTTTGGACATAGCAGCTTTGTGACATGTAGTAAGTTTGCTCTCTGTGAGCTTCTACTTTGGTGCCCAGAATGATGGCTTTTTAGATCCCTCATGCCTCTTGCTTTTCTGTCCAAGTCAGTGCATCTAGTGAAGTCCACAAACTTTCTGTCTTTTGAGTACAGTACCTTCCATATCCTCATTCTCCAACTCTCCTATAGTCATATAAATTCAGATTTGATGTTAAATGTCTTGTGTAAGTGTATGTAGTATGCAAAAGGATTCTGAGAAGAAAATGCCACACATGTACTTTCTTTGTACAATAGTGTGTGTGTGTTCTATGTCCATGTGGGTGCAAGCATTTGCAGAGGCCAGAGGAGGACATAGGGTGTTCTGCTCCATGATTCTATGTTTTACCCACTCAGCAGACAGGTTCTCTCATTGAATCTAGACCTAGGTTGGCAACTAGCATGTTTGCATGTGAATGCCCATATGTGCTGATATGTGTGGAAGCACAAAGTTGATATCAGGCATCTTCCTTGTTTGTGTTCCACTTTATTGGGTTAATAAGGCAAGTTATGTTTTCCTGAACGCAGAGCTTCCCAATTCTGTCTAATCTAGCTAGACAATTTACCAATTTCAGATATCTCTACTGAAATACTGAGATTATAGGCAGCAACTACTCCTCCAAGCTTTTCTATGGGTTCTGGGGATCCAAACTCCTGTCTACATGCTTGTACCAAATCCAGTATGTTAACATTTCTTATATTTTGAATGAATGCGATGCTTTCATTTTACTAACTAAGCATATGTTGGCACTGGAGGTTTTTTGAATTTATTTATTGGATTTTTAGTAGAGTACAAGGGTATTTGAATGCTCTGTAATTGTGTGTATGTGAGTATTCCTGTCCCTAATTTTGTCCTCTCTTGTTCAGTTTGGAGTTCCATCCATTGGGTTTCTGAAGAAGCAAATCTTGAAATAAAGTTTAATAAGCAGGAGTTTATTAAAGAGTGACTTTGGGGACCCAGTGAGATTGCTCAGTGGATAAAAATGCTTTCAATGCAATACCAATAGCCTGAGTTTGCTCTGCAGATGCCATGGTGGAAGTGGAGAACTGACTTTCCTGACTTTCTTCTGACTTCCATATGCTTGCACTGGCACCTGATGGCACTCTCAAGTCTCTGTCTCTCTATTTCTCTGTTTCTCCCTCCTGCCCCCAGATAATAATAATAATATTTTTATAAGAGTTACTGTGAAATCAACATGTGTGGGATGAGAGGAAAAAAGCAGAAGTAAGTAAAAGAGAGGTCAAGTGCTAAGTGGATCAGCTATGGATAGCAGTATGTGGAAAACCTGGAGGATATAGGACCTTTAAAGGTGTGCTAATTTAAACAAATGCAATCAGACCTTAATATTCTGGCATTTATCAGTTAGTTGATATTGGCCTCTGCAGAAACTCAGGCAAGGGGTTCACATGATATTCCCTTTGTGTGAAGTAAGGCCTTGAAGAGATCGTCAACTAAAGATGGTTTGACAATACACTCACCAACTGGGGCAATGAAGGCTTCTTTAAAGGAGGATCTTAACATATAGAATTCACCCTCAGAAGGAAACAGAGTTGTATTCTAATTCAGTGTTAGACCTGGAGTTGAGAGTGAAGGAAGAATAATAAGATTTGTAAGAGAGGAAAAAGTAGACATAAAGGTTTCTATAAGTAAATAGTCCTGTCTAAAGCATGAGGTGAAAGAAGTGTGTTTACTGTTTTACTTTCTAGAAGCAGGCAATCCTTGGCAAACACTTCTCAGTACTTCTTGGGTTTGTATGCCTCATAGTAAAGCTTCTTTTCTCCCCCACAAACTCTGTCTGCTTTTATTGTCAATTGCCTGTACTGTTACTTAAGGATGTTTTACTCTGATGCAGTATAAGAGGTCTGTCTCCCCTGCCCATTCTAAGCCTTCTGTACTTTCTTTGTCTCATCTTTTCCTTAATAGAAAGACATGAGGTTTGAAGTCTGACAACTGTGCACTAGCATCCCAGAGGTCTCACTTTGGACAGCTTCCTACCCTCACTAAGCCTCACTTTACTTATTTGTGAAAACAGGAAAGGATGTTACAAATATGAAACGAAACAGGTTAGGTCAATGGCCATTCTCTTCTCTTACCTGGAGTTTTAAAAACTACCTTTGAATTTGAGCTGAGTGAAGAGGGGCTCTCCTTCTGTTTAAGAGTTATTGCTTTGCTGCTTTTATCTTGTTATTTTCCTTCTCTCAGTGGCTATTGCCAGAGCTCAGATCTTTTTCCCCACTGGGGCTCATATTACTACTCTGACATTAATCCTAGCTGCGTCATTCAGCTGGCTTGATTCCCTGGTCCAGTCTTACTAACAGGATTCCTTTAGGCATTTTCTAATCTTGATGTGTGATCAGTACTTCTAGACACAAGCGGCAATAACCCTTGAAATGAGACAGGAACTACACAAGTAACACTTCATGTCTTGTGGAAGGAGAGAGAACATGTTTGTATTCCATGGTCAGCTAGGCCATGATGCTTCTAATTGGCCCTCCTGAGTGTTCTTGCAAGCTAATGTTCTCCAGAGTACTGCAGAATTACAGTCTAATTTAATTTCCCTCTGATCGGTTTACAGATCTTTATAAATGCAGTCTGGACAGATCAATGTTAGTAGCTGCTGGTGTTTTGAAGCTAGACGAGTCGGGAAAAACAAACTGGAGCTTCACTTTGCAGCCACAGTTTAGATTTTCTGAATGCTTCCTAAAGGCTGCTGAAACTGTAAATGAACTGTGCCTCTTTGCTGTTTGTATTAGACAGGGGTCTCCAGAGAGACAGAGCAATAGATGATTGATTAGTTGTCTATAAAGAATTGATTCATATGATTATGGAAACTGAGATTTCTCAAGACCTATAGTCAGAAAGAGAGAAATCTAAGCAGCCAATGGACTAAAGTACAGTGCAAAAGATGTTAGACTGGAGACCCAAGTTTTTGTTTGTTTGTTTGTTTTTGTTTTTTTTTTAACCAGTCTGGGCCCAATAGCTGGAAAAGTCCTAAGTTACAGCTCAAATAGTAAGTTTTTCTCCAGTTTTCTGTTCTCTTCAGGTTTCCAGCTGATTGACTACTGCCTACCTACACTGAAGAACAACTTGTACAAATCTACTGATTGGAACAGTAGTCTCATCTGTAAATTCTCCTTAGACATCCTCAGAATTGTATTTGGAGAACTGTCTAGACATGTGTGGCCAAGTTTCATTGATGCAAAGTTAACTATTACACTGTTTCATATGCATTCCAGTATAGGCACTTCTTTAGGAAAACTTCAGTCCCATAAAAGAAAACATTTCCCTTAAGTTGGGAGCAATTAAAAACAAGCCTGAGTTTTAAAGGTTTTTTTTTTTTAATTTGTATTTTGAAAATTTTATGCATGTATTTTGATCATATCCCCCTCCAATATTTTTTCTAGCTGCTCCCAGATTCCCCCTAACATGTTCCTCACAGCCAAATTCCAAATTTCTCTTTCTTTTTAACACCATGAGTCCAATTAGGGCTGCCCATAAGTGCATGGGTGTAGGGCAATTCAACAGAGCATTAAATCCCCCAGAGGCCACATTGTTGATGAAAACTGACTCTCCCTCCTCCACTACCAACCAACTGCCAATAGCTGCTCACCCCTAGCTTAGAAACCTGTTTTAAATGTCCTTTTCTAATTAGAGTTGAGCCAGCAACATCACTTATGTTAGCACTGATGACTAATGCTTGCCAATACATAGGCAGCTTTGACTCCCCATTAGTCAATCCTGTTTTTCTGTTTGCATGTCGACTGTGGTGACTTCATATTGGGAATGATTAGAACTCAATTTCTTCTCTTCAGAAATATAATCATCAGTGTTTACTTAGAGATCATCTCTGTTAGAGGAAAGTCAGTTGGAATTGGGAAACTTGATTATTCTGATAGCCCCATTCTTCATTGTTTCTATATCCACATGCTTTGCTTTGCATCTTTGCCATTCTTCCTATTAAAGCAGCAATGTCTATTTTTTACCCTGTGGACATCAGCTTTGAAGTATGGCTTTCTTTGGCTAGGATAATGAGATGCCAGTACATTAGTTCTGGGCTTGGGAAGTCTTTGTATGATTCTTCTAGATTTCTTGCATTTCTGCTAATCACTGACAGGGGTGATTATATGTCTAAGACATTCCATTGGCCCCAGGAAGTAGAATGGATGTATGTGGATCATGATTGCCCCTTTAAAGTGCAGACTCTAGATGACAAATAATACCAGTTTTGGTACCATAGTATGCTCAATTCTCTGATCAACCAGATCATGTGGTTCTTAGGCCTTTAGGACTGGTTTGCATAAAGAACATGGGAGAGTTTAGAATTTCAAGTTAGACAAGTGTTAGTATGTTAGAAGCAGGACTTGATTAGCCATTCTGGGAGAACTTTGTAAGACCAGAATGCTGAGAGAATATGCATGGCGGAGGGGTGGCTTATAAGGTTTTAAAGGGGGACAAGAAACTATCTAGAAGTTGTTTTTGCTAAATTCTGGCAAATAATCTGGCTGCAGCTACCCATGTCTTGAGAATTTTCATCAGTCTGAACTAAAAACAATAGACTAAATTCTTTGATGTGTGAAATTTCAAGACAGCACAGCATTCAGTCTATAGTATGGCTACTGCTTAATGCTCTTATTCAGATCTACTAAAGTTCAGAGATGAATAATGTGGGAGCAACTTTAAAACAATGTACATGGAGAGTACAGATGTCAACGCAACTATAATTCTTAAAGAAAAAGCTTTTAGTATTCACTAGGATAATAATAAAGGTACTATGGGCTTTGTTGTAAATAGGGAGATCATAAGAGTGGGTATGAAACTGAGAGGACTGATAACTGAGTTTGATGGGGTGCATGATGTAAAATCACCAAATAATAAATAAAAATCTATTAAAATATAAATAAATAAATAAATATTAACTCATCTTAAAAAAGAAACGGGACTATGAAGGCAAGGTTCTACTCACCAAAGGTTATAACTTGTTAAAATTCAAATATCAATGTACTTTATTAAGTTAATGGAACTCAGCCTAAATTATCTTTTCCCCACACTTTGGCAACACCTTGCTGATCCTTAGAAGGGAATTCAGTTTCTGTCCTTAGACCAACAGCACTGATGTTCACCAGCCTCAAACAGGTGCATTTGGAAGATAAGTCCTGTAGTAGTTCCTTTTTGTCTTTCTTGTTTCAGAGCTGGCCCTCAATGAAGATGGAAAATTTCCTCTGTCCCTATTAACAAAGAAAAGCCTATTTTTTGCCCTCTCCTCTGCATTAGAAAACACTATACACACGTGAGGCAGTGGGAGGTGCAACACAAGTCCAGGCCAGCCAGTCACTGGAAATACTGAAAAAGAATCAACAAAATGCAGCTTCCCAAATAACCTGCAACAAAACACTTGTTTTCTTAGCTGCAAATCTGAATTAATTTCTTGTGAAATGCTGTAGCTGTGATTTTCATTTAGAAGCATAAACCAAGAACCATAAACTCACTTTTTGTGTGTTTCTGTTGGAGATGATGCAATTGCAGTAAACACACCACATTGCAAATGAAAGTATATGTTACGGTATCTGAACTAAGTAGAACAATGTTCATATCATTGAGAAATTTACATTCTTCCTTGCCAGAACACTTACTTTCAGTTTCTTATATCATCCATGGGAAAGGTGAAACTCGGTCAGGGTGCTTTTGTTTGCCCAGCACCATATGACCTTCAAAGTGCATTTTGAACATTTTCGCTTAATCCTCACGATGCTTGAAAGCTTTCCACATCTTTTACTCATGAGATAACTGGTACTGCAATGGACAAGAAGCTCTTGGTTAGCGCTGGTGCTAAGATTTGAATTTTATGTCGATGTCTTAGGTTCATTAAGTAATCCTGAGTGCAGTAATTAAGGTCTAGATCTGTCTGGCATGTTTGTAAGTATTTGTTTATGTTGTTGAGGTATGTACCAAGACACTTTCTCATCTTTGTTGATTTAGCACACATGTCCAGGGACTTACTGATTGAACTATTGCTCTCATTATGCTCTTTTTATTGTAACCCTTACTTGCCCCCACTGTTTTACTGAGTAGACGACATTGGGGTAAGGGGATAGTTATGCAAGTCTCTTAAGTCTGCCTTCTTAAGTCAGTTTATGAGCTAATGCTTCTTTACTGTCTTTATCTACAAACAAGGGACAATATAATGCATTAGTTTTTCTGGACTTTCATAGCAATGTCCTATGAACTGAGCACTTTACAAACTAGAAACTTACTGTTTCATACTCATGGTGCCAAAAAATCTAAAACAGAGTGTTGTCATAACTATGCTTGCTCTAAAGGTGCTAAGTATAGGTCTATTCCAGCTTTTCTTCCTAAGTTCTGGTAGTTTCTTGGCTTATGGTATTACAACTTTAATATTTACGTGGTACTTTGCCTGCTTGTGGCTTGAAGAGTGGTATTTTTTATAAGGACAAAAATCAAAAAATCATGCTATACTGGGATACCATCTTGCTTCAGTATGACTCATCTTAAAAACTGTTTCTCCAAATAAATTCACATTTTGAGGTACTGGAGTTATGACATAAAATTATGAATTTGAAAGGGGTGATCTGTTTTAACCCATAATAGACTTGATATCATTAGGCTACTGTGAAGATTCAATAAAATGATATCTAAAAATCTATTTTTAAAACTCTACTTTTGGAAAACTATATTTGTAAAAGTTCAATTTCTTCAGTTAACCTACAAAGCAATGGGTTTTATCATAGCATTTTCATGCTTATGTGTTAGTATGCCTAGAATCATATGGGAATATCACAGAATGCCATACTTTGACAATGTTTCTCTTATTATAGTCAAGAATTTGTAGTCTGTTGACTGGAAATATCAGAAAATACTACAATTTTGGTAATTTTGACAAAATAGGTTCTTGTCAATCTTAACCGTGCATACTTTTTGCTGTTCTACATCAGTACAAAAAGTGGAAGGATGCCCAGAGCTGTCTGTACAGGACATGACTGTGGGAAGCACCAGACATCTGAGACGCTGCATTCCTTCCACTAATCATTACCTTGAAGGATGCATAACACAGAAGCCATTTCAGACTTGGTGAATTGATTTCTTCTTGGCTCCTATTGTACATGACATTGAGTGAATTAACTAACCACTAAAAGTCATTCTAGACCAGTGGTTCTCAACCTTCCTAATGATGCAACCCTTTAATACAGTTCCTCATGTTGTGGTGACATCAACCATAAAATTGTTTTTGTTGCTATGGTTATCATAATGCAAAAATATTTGGGAGATAGAAGCTTCCCAAAGGAGTTGTAATCCATAGGTTGAAAAACACTGTTGTAGGAAGTCAAAAGATTAGAAATAAGCTCAAGCAATAAATATTATCCCAATAACTTTATTCATTTCCTCAGCTATACTACCCCAGTTATCTGAGAATCCATTTTGTTTTTAAGGCAGTCTAGATAACCTTGTTTATTGTTAGCAAATATAAAATTCAATCTAAATTATCCAGCTGCAGTTTAAAACCTATTTTGTTTGTTTATTCCCAGTTTACAAAGAAAATCAATGGTCACTGTAAATTAAATCAGTCCTCCAGGAAGATGAGGAAGTTCATTGAGCCTTGGAGCCTCCTTGATGTGTTGTTAACTATCTACTCCATTAAAGTCAATGAGACTGTATGACTGAATACCTTCATCCCCAGATCTGAAATTTCACCTTCTTTTCAGTATCACTTTTCCACCTGTTCATGGGTAATCTCAATTTGTACATCCCACCAATCTAAACACTGAGTTTGAACCAAGTATGCTGTGCTCAGCAGACTAAGGCAGAAGCATTACTTGGACTTTTATACTCACCAGGGCTACATAGTAAGTAGTAGGTCAACCAGTTGGAGCTGTATCACAAGATCCTGCTTCAAAAATGATGAAGAAAAAAACAATAAACCCATTATCACTGACAACACTACCTCCAAAAACAATAACTGCCCCAATAAAAATGGTGGATATCCTATATTAGCACACCACTTCCCCAAATCCTAAGTAGTTTTCCTTTTTTTGTAGAGGCTGTCTTCTTTTTGTTTACACTGATATCCAGACATTATCCATTTTTTACTTCTGTTTCCTTTTTTCTATTTTCTTACTATTTTATACTCAGGGCTAAAGTATTGGGATTGTTTCTACATAAAAGCAACTATTGCTTGATGTCTCCAGACTGCCTACCTGCCTACTGTTCATCCTGTAGCAGGCAAAAAATGAGGATGAGAAATCTTAGCATCCTGGTCCCTACTGTTGTGAACTTGCTTTGATTCTAAATTGCTACCTACAAGTAAAATTTCCAAGGTCAAAAGTACCCACTTCAATCTCTCTGTACCAGTAAAATAAACCCACCCAGTCTTTTAGTTCAGTTATTAAGCAAATATTTCTTGATTATCCCCAACATGCCAGGCTCTGTGCTGAACACTGCGGAGGAGAGTGATAAAGAAGGCACTGTTCTAGTTTCCTTGTACATGTGACTCATTTGTCCTCCTATTTGAGACTATGTAAATGTCATTGCTCACAAAAGAACTGACCTTCTTCTTTCTGAGAGACTGTGCCACTCATTCCTAAATATTCCTTTCTTTCTCGAAGGATTATTCAACTAACTGTCTGAGTCCTGCCACAGTGGCATGATACTTTTAAAATATCTGCATAGTGACCCTCAGTGATATGTACGCATGTGTGTATGTGTGTGTGTGTGTGTATGCATTGTAAATACATCTGTTTTCAGCTGTGTGTTTGATTTCCTCAAATATAAATCCAACTGTGAGAACAGAATCTATTTGCTTAATATATCCTATTAGTAATGTACCCTTTACCTTTTGGAGATTGAATTGTCTAGTCAGGAGACACAATGCACATTAGCAGTTTCAACAGAGGAAAGTAAATAGAATGACTTGCTAATAAGGTATTGGAGATTCAGAAAAATAAAATAGATACAAAACAAACCAGAGATTGTAACTGAGGGAATATACTGCTGACCCTGGATTGGCAGGGAATTGGGAACAGGGAAGTGGTTGGGATGTTTAACAGTGATGATGCCATCTCTAAGAGATGCCATTTCTAAGAGGAAAAATACTTTGATAAGATGATGCTGAAATAAAAAGTGAGCCAATGGTGATAAGATATCCTTTTTCCCCCCTCTATTCTCATAGTCTCCCTTCTATGCCCACTAGTGGTGTGGGAAGCAGCTGGCCCAGCAGGAATGTAGTTAGCCAAGTCTCATCCATTGCCATCTCATAGCAGAATAGAATAGAATGATTTCAGAGCAGGGAGAGAACTGCTTTACATCCATAAAGTTTCTTGAAAAAAAAGTATGTAGTTGACCATGGTTATCTAAAGCTGTGAACACTTCACTTTAAGCTCACGTGTCAGATATGATTTTAAAACGTTTTCTGTATATTTTATTCCTACAGATAAATCCATTGCATTATTCAAGAATGAGAGCAATGAACAAAAAGATGCATAAAATTCTGACTCATTAATGGGGTATTTGGTAGTTCTCTTAGGCAGAAACCATGTATTGGGGGGTGGGAGGGGCAATTATACCACAAAGCTTAACCTTAGGTGGTACACCATTGTTTTGTACAGATAGCCCCATCCTAAGTGAGGTTGGAAGGGTCTGGTGTAGCCATGTTACAGTGAATCTGGGGCCGCACATCTTAAATTCAACAACAAAGAGAAAATGTGCACTTTTCTGCTGAGCCCAAAGTGGCTGCTGGAGAATCTGAGACTTAATTTGTTGAAAGGCCATTTCATTTCTGTGCTGTGTGTGGAGGAGAGGTGATGATTGTTTATTCTTTGTAATTTCTTCCATTTCTGGTTATGCTCTGCTCAGAAGATTGCTGCTTTCAATTACATTGGTAGGAGGTTTTCAGATTACTTTTTGAAAGATGTTTTTCTTAGTATAAAAGGAGTATATGTTCATTGTAGATAATTTACAAAACAGTCAAGTGAAAAGAACAAAATTACCCATAATTCTGCTTTCCATAATAACCATTGTTGATATTGTTAATATAAAATATATATAACCTCCTATATGTACCCATATCTATGCATATATACTTACATTTTTAAATATATTATACAAAGGGTATAATTATTTTTTTTACCTGTTTTACATTCTTCCATTTAGCAAGTTTGCTTCTGTGTTAACATTTCTAATTTGCTCTTTGTGGAAGGTGTTAATCCCATTTAGTCCTCTAGTTATATCCTGCTGGCTGCAAAGTTCAAATGATCACATACATTGGTTGTATGAATTTTTCAGTTGTTCACAATGATTTTCTTCAATAGTCACCTGCATATATTGACTATTATCAAATATCCTAGACATTCAAGACATGGCTGAGAATTTTCAAAATCCCCAAACATAACAACTGAAACTTGTCTCCAATTATCTTCTATTGATCCAGATTCTACCCTCTTCTGGTTGTGGGCATTTCTGTGTTTATTGCAAGATCGAAGTAAACAGTGAATCAGCGAACAAGATTTAATTTTGACAGAGTGCCTCAAAGAACTGCTTCCTGTTTATAATAATTCTTTCTACAGAAAACATTCTCCCTTATACCTTAGCTATATAAAACAAACACTGAATTTAATCATTGCAAAGAAAAAAGGAAACAGGTCGAATAAATTTCAGTAACATAACTTATTTGACCCAATATAACTAAACACTTTACCATGCCATCAGAATCTTCGAAAAACTGATTTTTTTTAATTTATGGAAATTCTCAATTTCAGGGATAGGTTTTCATTGGGCATGCTTTTTTCTGAATTTAGATTTTATATAATTTTTATTTGAAAAAGTTTTACTTATATTCAAATTGGTCTGAATATATCGAAGAGCTTTCCAATAGGTAATCAAAAAAATCATCTCTGTTTAGTATTTACATACACATTGACAAAGTGGCTTGCTGCTTTAAAAACAATGAATAGACTTTGAATAAAAGGCATATGAGTTTAAAAAATAAATCTGTCTAAGTTAAGTAAATTCACAAAATCTTGTGTCAATGCAGCATGATTAATCAGTTCAAAATTGAAAAACAAATCTTATTAAAATAAAAAATGAGTTCTTCCAAAATTTCCAGTGATTTTTTGCAGCCAACTTACATAATGATTTCATTTATAATGGAAACATTCTGCATATTGCTTTATGTTATAAAAGTGATTAAAAACCTTATTAGTGATGCATAATTTGCAAATATTCGAATTGTAATGATTTTTTTTTTAACAAAGAAAAAGGGTTATTTGGACTCATGGTTCTAGAGGGAGAGTCTAGAATGGTGAAGAAGGCATGTGAGCAAGCGCCCAGAGCAAGAAGCTGAGAGACCTTATCTTCTACCTCAAACAAGAAGCAGAAAGGGCATAGGAAGTGGGGGCAAGCTAGGAACTCTCAAATCCTACCTGACAAATTGTGCTTTTATCCAGCAAGGCTGTACTGCCTCCTAAATAGTGCCACACACTGGGGACCCAGTGTACAAATACTTGAGTCTATGTGGAACATTTCTCATTCAAAGAACCACTTTTCATCCCCTGACCCCTTACACTTGTGGCCATATCATAATTCAGAATGCATTTAGTCCAAATTTGAAAGGCCTCACAGTTGTTAACTTTTTTAATACTGTTTCAAAGAGCAAAGTCTTTTCTGAGTCTTAGGGTCATATCTAAAATGTGGCCCTCCATAAAACAAAATGAAACACATTTTTCCAATATACATGTCACAGAGTATGCATTTTCACTTTAGATGTGAGGAAGAGAAGCACAGTGGAGAAATACTGGGTCAAACCAAAACTGAAAACCAATCCTCCAGCTCCATGTACAGTGAGTGCATGGAACTTTACTGTAAAGGACTTAGATGGCTCAGCCCCTCCATTTCCTCTGCCTGCAACATAAACCTCTCTTAGGTTAGTTTCACTTCATTTATGCAGCCCTTCATGGCAGATGTCTCACAGATCTGAAGTCTCCAACATTTCAGGCTGTTCACTGCAACCCAGATTTCACTTTTATAGTTTTACATGATGACCTCTGGGGGCCTTCATGTTGTGGCTCCCATACCATATGCTATCTGGCTGTAGTGCTCTGAAACCATAGAAGAATTCATGACCTTCTTATTCCCACATATTTCATGCCTTTAAAGTCAGTTCTATGTGACTGACACTGCCAAGTTCAACTACTAGCTCAAGATTTGGAAGTAGCTTTTGTATGTAGTTGTTTTCTAATGGCAGAAAACTCCTTAGGTTTTGTGCTTTCACAAGTTGAAAGCTTAGCTGAAAGACTTGACACAAAGACACCCTTTCCATTGCTCCAGTACAGATCAGGAATCCTCTCTGTGCTGAACTGAAACGGCTTTTTCACCATAAATCTTAGCTGCAACATTAAGCTTCTTAGTGGCCCCTTTCTCTCCAAATTGTACTTTTTATGACCTAATGGTGCTCTTTTTCAATACAGATATGCATAACTTTTATTGCTAAAAACTATGGCACGGATTCAATGACATGTTATCTTGAAGTTTCTTCCACTAAAGGAAGTAGTATATTGCCTTTTAATTTAGTCCTAGGTAAGTTCTTAGGACATCAGCAGAAAGCAGCCAGATTTTCTGCAAATATCACAGGAATGGCCTCTAGCTCACTTTCTAATATTGGTCCCCTGTGAAGGCTCTTGATCTGGCCTTCCCCAGTCTGCATTGCTCTCAACAATACTGTCTTCCAGGGTCCTTAAGGCTTTAAGCTCTGCTAAAAGTATTTAACTGTTTTCTATCTCAGTGTTCCAAAGTTTATCACACTCTTCAAAACCAAAACCAAAACAACAACAAAAAACAGTTTTTGAACAGAGTAGCCAACTCTCTAGTATCAACTTCTGTAATAGTTACTTCTTTGTGGCTGAGATAAAATACCATGATTAGAAGAAACATCCGGAAAGAATTTATTTGGTCTTAAAATTCCGGGAGGAGAGTTCATAATTGTGAGAAAGACATGGCAACAGGCAGCTATAACAGAAAGCTGAGAGATCACGTCTTTCAGCAAAAACAAAGCAGAGAGGTAATTACAGGTTCTATAATTATTTAGCATATAGTACAGTCCCCACCACCACCCTTGGAACTCTGAATTGAGTTCATTCTTCAGCATCATTATCCATTAGGGAAAAGTAAGTCAAAATTACAATGAGATATAAGTTTACAACCATTAGCATGGTTATATTAAAGATAACAGTTACAGTAAAAACATGAAATAATTGGTGCTCTAACACACTATTGCAAGGATGTAAAACGGTGTAATTGTTTTGTAAAAGACTTTCACAATTCAGAAATTTAAAGAGATTTCCCAAAATTATCCAGCAATTATGCTAGAATATAAATGAAAAATACATCTATGAAAATTTGTTTGTAAATATTCACAGTATATTATTTATAATAGCCCTGGGTTGGTTAGCTTGTCAGTGACACAAACTAGAACCACCTGGAAAAGTGACTGAGCAAGAATATAGAGGTTTCTCCTTCCTGTATTCTGGCTGAGACTTTGCAGGTTTTCCTATCATTTGATTTCCTCCATGGAGAACCCTGTGGAAAATTACCAAACTCTATTTGAAATACTCAATTAAGATGCTTCTGCTAAATTGCTTGCTTTTGCTGTGAAGCAAGATATCAGGACATGGTTCTACTTTCATGAACTTTTTGCCTTCAAAGTAGGTGACACCATTCTCTGGGTTTGGGTTCCAAACTATCCATGAATAGAGAAAGTGAGATGAGCAGTTAGAATGTATGCATTCATTTCTTTCTGTGTTTGACTTGGATGTAATGTGACTTGCTGCCTTGAATTCCTGCCTTGACTTTTTATTATAATAAACTATAACCAAGAATTTTAAGTTAAAATAAATCTTTTCCTTCCTAAATTGATTTTGGTCAAGTTGTTTTATCATAGCAATAGGTATGACACTAGAGCAAGTCTCAAGGTAAAAATACAGAAACACCATCAACTGATAAATGCAGACAGAAAATTTGGTTTGCCTATACAAAAGAGTAGTATATTATATATTATTCAGTAATAAGGAATGAAATACTTAACATTTCAACCTTAAACACTAAAATCATCAAGAGAAGTCTGTACATCTTATGACTCCATTTATATAAAATATTCACAATGAGCAATTCATAGAGACCAAAACCAACTTTGTGGCTGCCAAAAGATGTCAAGAAAGTGAAGCTGAGGTATAAATGGAAAATAATTACTAACATGCATAGGATTTGTTTTGGGGTGATGAAAATTTTTGCAAATTTGATTGTGGATGGTTACTTAATTTCATAACTATGTTAAGAAGGTATTGAACAATGTCCTTTAAATGGCTTAATTGTATGTTGTGTAAAATTGTATCTCTATATAGCTGGGGCAAGAAGCCGAATTTATTCATGTGTAGAATGATACCAATAAAAAATGTAAATGTCACTTCAAATTTTGTCTTTTATTATTGAGTATTTGGCAAGTGTTCCTTCTGCTTAGAGGATATCTTGAATTTGATTTAAAGTACTGTACAATAAATCTTTGCAGTGCTCCTTCATAGTTCAGTCAAGAAGCACTAGCAGCAGAGAACAGAGGATCATTGTCTTCTATTTCTGCTAACAGATTCATAAACTGGCAATGACTCATAGCATTTGCATGTGTACAGAACAATTTTAATAACTGTATCCATGACGCTTTCCCTATGTTTGCTTCAGAAACCTGAGCACAAATATTTTTAATATGCATTATACAGCAGAACAAAGTAATAAGAGAAACATCAGTCTTTTGTTAAAAAACAATAAATTCATATTTTTTAAGTTACATAGCAGAACATCATGTATAATAGAAGCTAATTTTGCTCACTCTAGTTGAAATCTTCATTTGAGAAATGAGAAATATTCAAAGTATCTATGCCATAAATGAACTGTTAGATCATTAATTGACACTGTTGCTTTTTTATTAAATCAACAAGTCATTGCAGATAAAATATGCCCAAAGTATTAATTGGGCAGTATCACTTATATGACTCATCAAATGTAATGGAAAAGTATATGCAGTTTTTCAATTTTAAATCTAGTGGTTTTTGAAATTGCTGCAAAGGTCTTGGTATTCCAAGGGCATTTGTTTGGTGGCATAATAAAATCTTTTTGCAAAATGTTATTTTAGTTCTTCTCCTTCTAATTTTCTAAAACATTTCCCACAATTGAAATAATAAGTATTTTTGCCTTTTCTCCATCTGAAATGGTTTTCTTTTTATGTAAGAATGTAAGCTGGATCAAGGTATGAGTCATATTTTTTAAATGTGTTCTAACCTTGGTTCATATTTGCATTCTCTTTATTATATTTGTTTTAGACATAAACATGTTCCACTTCAAAATTGAGATTTTTAAAACAGAAAATGAGGAATTATAACAGGCTTGGTGAAAAAGAAGATATTCTAAAGAGACAATCTGGCTATCAAAGTATTAAAACAACAGACACTAAAGAAATAGAGATTTCCCCAAAAAATTCATGCTAAGGGAAGGAAAATATGCCAGGCAGAGGGGGAACTTGGAGATTTCATAGATTTAACAACTTACTTAGATCACCTTACAGGATGAGGCTGAAGCTTAGAAGTTGGTGGATCAGTGCTGTACAGGACCATACCTTGACTGGGATTGCTTAGATGTGAAAACCTTGGTCTTCTTTTGAAATTCTAATCCCAATGGTTGACCCTGAAGATGAACTTGGACCTCTTTGTTCCTTTGCCCAATGTGATCATATTGAATAAAACTCCTTTTACTGCCTTTCACTATTAAAACAAAAATGTGCTAGACATTTAAGGTGTTTTTTTTTTCTTTCTAATTTCAGGTGGTCTGTTTCAACAAATCTTTTTGAAGTATTAGTAACAAAACATTTTTGAGGTATTATGGTATTTTATTCATGTAAATCATTTTTTACATTTTTGAAAATGTAATATAATTTTCTCATTCCTCCCTCTAGTGTCTCTTTCCAAATCCTCCATATACTAAATGTACTATGTACTTCTTGGAAATAACTCTACTCTCCCTCCCCTTTCTCTCTATCTGGTTGTAGAGTCTAGACAGGCCTCAGACTCAACATCCTCCTGCCTTAACCTCCTTAGTGTTGGGATTACAGACATGCATCACCATACCTAGTTTGACTACATCTCTCGCTCTTTTTTATTTTTATAATTTTTCCCACACCTAGTACTGCTCCCTCTCCAGCCCCGTCTCCCATTCCTCCCCCAGCCTTTACTCTCCAGAGAAGGCAAGAAATCCCTAGGTGAGTCAATTCCTTCTGGCATAACCAACTGAGGAAGAATTGAGTCCCTTCCCCAAGTATCAAGACTGAGAAAGAAGTTTTCCATGCTAGCTATGGGTTTCTGGAATCCAGTTCATGGACCCAGTGTAGATTCTGGTCCAAGTGCAAGAAGCTCCAGTAAGTGCCCATGCCTTTTGACTGTCATCCGCATTCAGGGGGTCCAGATCTGTTCCATGAAGGTTCCTCAGTTGTTATTTCAGAGTTTGCAAGCTCCTAACAGCACAGGACTGCCTACTTATTTTAGTTCTTTTCCTTCTAATTTTCTAAAACATTTCCCACAATTGAAATGAATATTTCTGCCTTTTCTCCATCTAAAATGGTTTTCTTTTTATGTAAGAATGTAAGCTGGATCAACCATCTACTTCTTCTATATGAGTTTGATTCTAATTGTTCTAGAGCTTTCAGCTGTGTTGTTAAATTTCTTGTGAGACATTTCTCCAAATTTTGTAAATTTTCCTCTTAACACTGCTTTCATTATGTCTCATGAGTTTGCATATGTCGTGGATCCATTTTCACAGAATTTTAGAAAGTAATTTCTTTCTTTCTTGACACAGAGGTGGTTCAACTGTGAGATATTCTGGTTCCCTGAGTTAGTAGGCTTTCTTTGATTTGTCTTGTTGTTGAACTCTAACTTTAGGTCATGGTGGTCTGATAGGATACATGGAGCTATTCATTTTTTTATTTATTCAGGTTTGCTTTATGACCGATTATATGTTCAGTTTAGATAAAGTTTTATGAGGTACTGAGAAGAAGGTATACCTTTTGTGTTTGGGCAGAAAGTTCTGTATGTATCTATTAAGTCCATTTGAGTCAGAACATCTGTTAGATATTAGATTCCTTATTTCTCTGTTAAGTTTCTGTCTGGTTGACATATCCATTGGTGAGAATAAGGTATTAAAGTCTTCCACTATTTATGTGTGGGGTTTGATATGAGAATTAAGCTTTAGTAATGATTTTTTTTTACATATGTAGGTGCCCTTGTGTTAGGGACATAAATATTCAGTATTGAGACTTAATCTTAATGAATTTTCCTTTTTTTCTTTTATTTTTAGTGGGTGACCATGATATTTATTCATTTTAAAAAAATTTTACATCATGGTTATTTTACATCATGCAACCCATCAAACTCAGTTATCAGTCCTCTCAGTTCCATACCCACTCTTTTGATTTCCCCATTTACAAAAAAGCCCATTCATGCTGCACATTTAGTTACTGGGGCATAATTAAACTCCCTGTGAACAGCCCCTTAAAGAAAAGGAGACCTTCCTCACCCACACCCCTGCCAGTGGCCATGAATGCAGAAGTGAAACACTGTGTCACTTAGCTATGGTCTAGCTTTGAGCTCTTGTATACAATGATATCTTTTTTTTTTTCTTTTTTAAAGTCCACTAATGAATGAGTACATTGCCTACTTCTCTTTCTGGGTTTGTGATACCTCACACAGGAGGACATTCTCCAAATCCATCCATTTGCCTGCAAATTTTAGGATATCACTTTTTTCTTACTGCTGAGTTGTACTCCATTGTGTAGATTTACCACAGTTAATACATTCTTGAGTTGAGGGGCATCTAGGTTGTTTACATGTTCTTGCTATTGCGAATAATGCTGCTATGAACATAGTTGAGCTAATGCTCTTGGAGTGCAAATGTGCATCTTTAGGGTCTACACTCAGAAGTGGTATTGCTGGGTCCTTGGAGAGATTAATTCCCAGTTTTCTGAGAAACTGTCATACTACATTCCAGAGTGGCTGTACAAGCTTACACTCCCACCAACAATGGAGGAGTGTTCCCCTCACTCTGCATTCTCTCCAGCATAGGCTATCCTCTGTGTCTTTTATCTTAGCCATTCTTACAGATGTAAAGTGGTATCTCAAAGTTGTTTTAATTTGCATTTCTCTGATGGCTAAAGATGTCGAGCACTTTTTCATGTGCCTTTTTTAATTTTCTTAAAAAAAATTAAATTTAAATTTTCTTTTTTAAATTTTTTTAATTTTCTGTTTGTATTTTCTTCTATTTCTTTAAGGGAGTTTTTATATCCTCTTTTAAGGCAACAATTAGTTTCATAAAACTGTTTTTAAGGTCATTTCCTTGTGTTTCCTCCTCACTATTATGTTCAGGTCTTGAAGCTATAGAACTACTTGTTTCTTCTGGAGGTGTCTTGTTGATCTTTGTATTGTTGAATGTATTCTTGTACTGGCATCTGTCCATTGTTTCCTCAGTCTACTCTTGGTTAGTTCTTAGTCAGATCTTAGTGGGTTGTTGGTCCAAGGGCTCTTAATCAGCTGTGTAGTCAGAGGGTCAGCTGCTCTCATGAGGTCATAGTGCGATCATGCCACCCGTGGTCTGGGCCAACTGTATTCCCCTGCCCAAGCTGTGCCTCATTGACCGGCCTGGTTTCAGGGAGTAGAAGTAATCTCCTGGCCTCTGATCTCCCAGCTGTTTGCCCAGGGACTAGGCTGCTCCTGCGCAGCTAGTATACCAGCTGTGGTCTGGGTGGACTGTGTTCCAGAAGCGGAGGTCACTGCTTGATCTTTCTCCTCTCAGGGACTCAGCTGCTTTGGTGCAGCAACTATGCCAGCCATGGTCTGGGTGGACTGTGTTTCAGGAGTGGAAGTCACCCCTTGACCTCTCACCTCTCAGCTGTGCACCCAGGGACTCGACTGCTCATGTGCAGCTACTATGTCGGCTGTGGTCTGGGTGGACTGTGTTCTGGGAGTGGAAGTCAAATTTTTCATGAGATATATACAAATGTCCATCCTGATTTTTTTGGATTAATTTTAGTTTGAAGTCTATTTTGTTAGAAATTGGGATAGCTACACCAGCTTGTTTCTTAGGTCTATTTGATTGGAAAGTCTTTTCCCAACCCTTTATTCTGAGCAAGTATCTGTGTTTGAAGTTGTGGTTTGTCTCTTGTATGTAGCAGAAGAATAGATTCTGTTTTTGTGTCTATTGTGTTAGCCTGTGTCTTTTTTAGGTGAATTGAGTCCATTGATATTAAAGGGTATTAAGGATCAGTGATTGTCATTTCCTGTTATTTTTGGTGGTATTGTTTGTTTCCCTTCTTTGGGTTTTTCTTCTGTGGGATTATCTATTGCTTATGTTTTCATGGGTATATCTGGCTTCCTTAGGTCCTCCAGTGGTTTCTGTAGGACTGGATTTGTTGATAAGTATCATTTAAATCTTTAAATGTGTCATGAAATATCTTGTTTACTACATATGATGATTGATAGTTTTGCTGGGTATTGTAGTCTGGGCTGGCAATTGTGGTCTTTTAGTGTCTGTATAACATTAGAACCGGACCTTCTGGCTTTCATTATTTCTATTGAGCAACTGATGTTATTCTGACAGGTCTGCCTTTATAAGTTACTTGGCTTTTTTGCAATTATTAATAGTCTTTCTTTATTCTGTAGGTTTAGGAGCTTGATTATTAAGCTGCAAACAGACCTTTCTTGGGAGTCTAGTGTATTTGGTGTTCTGTAAGATTCTTATTTCTTTATGTGCATTTTTTCTTTAGATTGGGAAAGTTTTTTTTCTATGATTTTACTAAATACATTTATGTGATTTTGAGCTGGTGTTATTCTCCTCCTTCTATTTCTATTATTCTTAGGTTTAGTCTTTTCATGGTGTCCCATATTTCCTAACATTTTTTGTTATGACTTTTTTGGTTTTAGTGTTTTCTTTGACCAGATTCTGGTGGTACCATATTGTTCTTTATGTTGTTATATGTATTCTTGCACTGGTATCTGCCCATTGTTTTCTAGGATCAATGCAAGATTTGCCTGTATTTCAGGGAACTGTTCTTGGTACAATTTGTTCTGGCTTTGTCTGTGTCTCAGGAAGCCTCTCTTTGTCCAATCTGGGCTCTTGGTCTACTTGGTGGTATCATATTTTGTGTCACAGTGAGCTGTTCTTGGTCCAATAAGGGCTGCCTGATTCTGTGTTTCAGGGATCCAATATTGGTCCAATGTAAGCTCTTGATCTAGAAGAAGCTCTAGATCCTATAGTAGGTCTTGATCCAATAGGTACTGACACACTGTGGCTCTCAGGGAGTCACCCTTGATCCAATAGGTGCTGCGGAACAATGGGTCTCAGGCAGCTACTAGGTTGCCCAGTGATGGGGTTAGTTGGGGCAGGATTTGTAGATGGAGTTGTCTAGTGAACTGGATTTTACTGAGGAGTTCAAGCTTGTAGATATTGTTTCTTTCTGGTCTGGATTTAGGGGAGAGATGACTGGGGAGTGGGGTTCCAAGGGTTGTGTCCCAGGGCTTGGGTCATTGATACTGGGCTCTTTGGCTGGACTGAGTGAAGTGTCACTCACCTCTTGGTCCAATAGCTTGCCTACATCTCTTAATGTTATCCAACTTAGTGTCTTCCAAATTTTGTTCACATTTACTGCTTATTTTGCTTTTCTGAAGCAAATTGCTTTTGCCATTTACTGTGAAATTGGTGGCATACTTTCATCTAATATGCTTCTTTCCTATTATAATTGTTGTACCAATTTCTACATCTCCTCTCAATTGGATTTCAGTTGTGTACCTTCATTGTGAATATAAACATTCATCCTTATTGCTTCTGAAACTCGAAAAAATAATTTCAATTCAAAGAACTATCTTGAATTCATTAGCAATTATACTTTATATAGGTATTACTGTATCTTGCATTGTCTGTTTAAAATATTCAAATAAGCATTAGAATGGGTACATACAAATTAAATAACCCATTTACAAAAATTAAGTTGGTGATATATTAATATATTATACTACTTGGACATGACATTCTTTTATATCCTCTGTTTTACAATTTTCAGTGGCTCATAGATTATAGTGGTTAAAGCAAAAATGTAATACTTTGCCTCATAACTATAATTATAATTTCTTATTTTTACTTAGAATTTCCTTTCATCTTTTAATCTTTTGTCTGAGTGTATGTCTGGGTATGACTTTCTATAAAAAGCTTTTTCTACATCTTCTATTGTTCTGTCTTAGTAAAATTGTTTATTACAAGTAGCCAGAGTCCCTGCATAGATTGCAGATTGAATGATGTGGACTTCTAAGCTGATGAGGAGGCCCTCTCAAGATCCAGACAACCTTGAATGAAGAAGGAAGAAGACTGAAGTAAAAGTTTCCCAACTAATAATCAACTGCATGGATATTAAGAGTACCTGAGGATTTTTTTTAAGCATTGCTTTTGTTATTTGGATTTGCACTTTTCACTATTATAAGTCCCATAAGGGGCAGAAAGTCTCAATAGCAACTAAAAATACAATCCCCAAATATGAGTGAGATATTGGAAAATCTAGGATCCTACTCAATGCTGAAGAACTCACATGAAAACTCCAGCACATTAGACTCCAAGGTTCTTGGCCAGAGTGCATATCTTTAAGATATAAGTGAGATAACCCCAAAAGATTTTAAGAAAGATTTAATATGTACTTTAAAGGACTCTTGAGATTTTTTAGAAAGTATGTGGAAATAGAGCCAATAGAATCCATAACATTGATCATATGACTCCCTTTGAAATTTTACCTCACTTTTTAGTAAGATTTTCAATGCAAGTGTTTCATGAGATGGAGAAGTCTCAGTTTCAACTATGTCTATCTTTTGACTCTTAGGTTCTTAGCACTGAGGTTTTTTTTTTAATTATACTCAGTATCTTCTGGGTAAAAAACTGTCAAGAATGTATTAGGTGTATAATATATAGCTGTTACATATATGAACGTCTTATTAAGACAAAGGACAGCAATCCCCAGCATCCAGCCAGCAGGTGGTAAACCTTCATGCAGGCTGCTCTGCTACTGCTCTTACCCAATGAATTCTAATCCCTGAAGACTACCACCAAAACAAGAAAGTAAGAGGAATTGACAGTCACTTGTCATTAGTATCTCTTAATATGAGTGGACTCAATTCTCCAATAAAAAGACACAGACTAATAGAATGAATACAAAGACAAGATAAAAACAACCCAAAAAGCAAAAAACAGATTCCACCATTCTGCTTCATACAAGAAACACACTTTAAAGACAGACACTGCCTTACAGTAAATGGTTGGGAAAAGACTTTCCAATCAAATGAACTTAAGAAAAAAGCTGGTTTAGTTATTCTAATATCTAACAAAATAGATTCAAAAGAGATCACAAAGGATATTATATATTCATCTTAGGAAAAAAAATCAAGATTAAGTCTTAATCCTGAACATTTATGCCACCAATACAAGGGCACCCACATATGTAAAAGAAACCTTACTAAAACTTAAATCACACATCAAACCCCACGCATTAGTAGTGGGAGAATTCAATACCCTATGACAGAATAGAGTATTGGACAGGTCTCCAATGGACAGGTCTACCAGACAGAAACTTAACAGTGAAATAAAGGATCTAACAGATGTTAGGATCCAAATGGACTAAAAAGATATTTACAGAACATTTTACCCAAACACAAACCTTCATTGTTGTATGAGGTTTCTGGCCCAGACTTTCTGGTCTAGCCCAGCAGTTTGGAGGCACTCTCAGCCCCATTGCTCCTTAGGCCCAAATAATCACACAAACACTTGTATTATTTTTATGATGAGTGGCGTAGAGCCCTGTCATATAACTTGCTAGCCCTTTAGTCTTAAACTAACCCATCTTTCTTATCTTGTTCAGCTATGTGGCTCAGTACCTTTTCTCAGCAGCATTTCCTCTGCATCTCCTGACAACTCCGGTGACTCTGTGGCATCTGTCTGCTCTAAAAAGGTCCCAGAGTTTTCTTAGTCTGGTAGCCCTACCTACACTTCCTGTTTGCCTCTGGTTAATCAGCTTTTTATTAAACCTGTAGGCGGAACAATTATTTAAAATGTAACACATGATCCCACTATACTTCTAGCACCTTGTGGAAAATTCTCAAAAAGTGACCACATACTTGGTCAAAAACAAATTGGAAGGAAAAAAAACCCACATGATTATATCATTAGTTGCTAAAAAAGGCCTTTGAGAAAATCCAATACTTCTTCATGATATAGGTCTTATAGAGGTCATGGATACAAGGAACATGCCTAAACATAATAAAAGCAATATAAAGCAAGCTGACAGTCAAGATCAAACTTAATGGAGAGAAACTCGAAGTAATTACACTAAAATCAGAAATAAGACACAGCTATAACTTCATATCTATTCAATATAATACTCAAAGTTCTAGCTAGAGCAATAAGACAACAAAAGGAGATTGAGAGGATTTAATTTAGAAAGGAAGAAGTTAATCTTTCACTAATTGCAGATGATAAGATAGTATACATAAGTGACCACAAAAATTCTACCAAGAAACTCCTACAGTTGATAAACAACTTCAGTAATATGGCAGAATACAAGATTAACTAAAAAAAATGAGTAGTCCTCCTATATATAAATGATAAATGAGCTGAGAAAGAAATCAGGGAACCATCAATAGCCTTTTACAATAGCTACAAATACCATAAAATACCTTTAGGTAACTCTAATCAAACAATTGAAAGACTTGTATGAAAAGAATTTTAAGTCTTTGAAGAAAGAAACTGAAGAAGATATCAGAAGCTGGAAAAAAATCTCCCATTCTCATGAATCAGTAGGATTAAGATAGTAAAAATGGCAATCTTACCTAAAGCAATCTACAGATTCAATGCAATTCCCATCAAAATCCCAACACAATTTCTTACAGACATTAAAAAATAATACTCAATTTCATATTGAAGAACAAAAAACCCAGGATAGCTAAAACTATTCTGTACAATAAATGAAACTCTGGAGGCATCACCATCCCTGACTTTAAGCTCTACTATAGAACTATAGTAACTAAAACAGCATGGCATTGGCATAAAAATAGATACATGAATGAACGGGATTTAATTGAAGGCCCTGACTTAAATCCATGCAACAACACAGAAGCCAAAAATATAGAATGGAGAAAACATCTAATGAAATATTCAGTTTTGTCAGCATGTAGAAGAATACAAATAAATGCATATCTATTGTCCTACACAAAACTCAAGTGCAAGTGAATCAAAGACCTCAACATAAATGCAGTAACACTGAACCTGATAGAAGAGAAAGTGAGAAGTAGCCTTGAGTGCATTGGTACAGTAGACCACTTCCTAAATATAACAACAATAGCATAGCCTCTGAGAGCAACAATTAATTATGTGACCTCCTGAAGCTAGGAAGCTTCTGTAAAGCAAAGGACACCATCAATAGGACAAAACAGCAGCTTACAGAATGGTAAAAGATCTTCACCAGCCCCACATCTGACAGAGGATTGAGCTCCAAAATATATAAGAATATAAGTAACCACATGTTAAAATACCAAATAATTCAATTAAAAATGGGGTATAGCTCTAAACAGAGAACTCTCAATAGAAGGATCTCAAATGGCAGAGATATGCTTAGAGAATATGATATGAAGTATTGGTGCAAAAAATAAAGAATTGCTCAACATCCTTAACCATCAGGGAAATGCAAATCAAAATGACTCTGAGATACCATCTTACACCTGTCAAAATGGCTAAGATCAGAAACACTAATGAAAGCTTATGTTGGAGAGGATGTAAAACAAGGGAAATACTCCTCTATTGCTGGTGGGAACATAAACTTGTACAGCCACTGTGGAAATCAATATAACTGTTTGTTGGAATATTGAGAGTCAATATACCTCAAGACCCAGTTATACCAATCTTGGGAATATACCCAAAGTATGCTCAATCATACTACAAGGGCACTTGCTCAACTATGTTCATAGCAGAATTATTCATAATAGCCAGAACCTGGAAACAACCTAGATGTTCTTCAACTGAAAAAAATGAATTTAAAAAATGTGGTACATTTAAACAATAGAGAAATTTTTTAAATCAACAGTAAAAAGTGATGAAACTTATAGGTAAATGAATAGAAGTATAAAAGAATCTGAGTGAGGTAACCCAGACTAAAAAGATAAACACAGTATGCACTCACTTATAAGTAAACTAAAGGATAACCAGGATATAATCCATAGCCCCAAAGAGGCTAGGTAACAAGGATGGCTTTAAAAAGACACATGGATGAATATATCTTTCAGAATAGGAAATAAAAGAGAACTAGGCAAACTAGGGATGAGAAATATGGAGATGGAAACATGAACTATTGGTTTGGAAGGATTGAGGTGGTATGGTGGGGACAGTAATTAAGATGTCTTGATTTGAGGGTGCATTTCAGGGTTAAGGGAGTAACCTGGTGCCAGGGAAATTCCTAGGAATCCACAAGGATGACCCCAGCTAAGACTCCTAGCAATAGTGGAGATGATACCTAAACTGGTCTTTTCTTGTCATTAGTTTGGTGACTACCCTTATTGTCATCAGAGAACCTTCATCTAGTAACTGATGGAAGCAGATGCTAAGATCCACAGCCAAGCACTGGAATGACTCCCGGTTTCCTGTTGAAGAAAGGAAGGAGGGATTGTACAAACCAAGCAGTTCAAGGTCATGATGGGGGTGGGACCCACAGAGAAAGCTGAGCTGAACTCCTGAGAGCCTACTTTGGACCAACAGCTAGGGAGCCTACAATGGGACTGACCTAGGCCCTTTGCATGTGTGTGACTGTTGGGTAGCTTGGTCTATTTTGGGGGCTCCTAGCAGTGGGATCAGGGCCTGTCCCTGGTGCTTGAGTTGGCTTTTAGGAACCTATTTCCCATGCTGAATTGCCTTGCCCAGCTTTGATGCAGGAGGAGCATGGTCCTGTCTAGACTTGATACCCATGGAAGGCTTGCTCCTTTCTGAATATAAACAGAAGAGTGGATGGGGAGGGCAGAGGTGAGAGGGGGTGGAGGAAGGAAGGAAAGGAGTAGGAGAAACTGTTATCAGTATGTAAAAATAAATGAAAAATTAATTAATAAGAAAGGCAGAAAAGACTATAATTATGATCATTCTATTCTTTTTAGGATGGATAATTTTATTGTATTTAAGAAGACTCACAGTTGTAAACTGGGGTATTGTTTAATGATTTGATAAATGTATATGGGATGCAATTATCAAATCTGGATAACTAGCACTTCCATGCCTCTAAACATATACCATTTATTTGTATTTGGAGCATCTGAAATCCTCTCTTATAGTCCTTTATAAGATATACCCTTTAAACTAAAGTTACTCTAATATGTAAGAAAATTAATTCTTCTACTTACCTGTATTTTGATATGCTAGACAACTCTTTTCTAACTTCCCCCCTACTGATAATTTTAGCTTATAGTAATCACTATTCTACTTTCTTCCTCCACAACATCTTTAGCTTCCAATGTGAACGAAAATACATTCTGACTGTATTTCTATGCTGAGCTTACCTCAACTAACATAATGTCCTCCATTCCATTTATTTTATTGCAGTAACAGTATTTTACCCCAATTGTGGCCAAATATTCTACTGTGTTCTAATAAGATATTTGCTTCATTTATTCATCTGCTATAGGTGCCTGGGTTGAGTTTTCTATCTTGGACATTATATATAATGCTAGACTAATCATGAAAGTGGAAGTATATCTTTGATGTACTGGTTTAATTTTCTTTAAACATATACTCCAAAGTAGAATTACTGCATCCTATGTTAGTTCTGATTTTAGCTTTTTGTTGAACCTCTGTACTATTTGATATTGAGATCTTATTAATTTACAATCTTACCAACATGATATAAGAGTTCCTAGGACATTTATTTATTGTGTATGAGTATTTTGACTGTATATTTTTCTGTGTACCACTTGTATTCCTGGTACTGATGGACATCATAAGAGAGCATTGAATCCTCTGGAACCGGAGCTACAGATGGTTGTAAACAACTATGTGAGTGCTGGAACAAAACCCAGGTCCTTTGCAAGAGCAACAAGTGCTCTTAACCACTGAGCCATGTCTTGAGCCCTACAACAGCAGATTAGTGACATGGCAGACCAAGAAAGGGATGTGTGTATGCTTATCCATGGTTTGCCTCACTAAAAAGTGGGGAGGGACTTTGTAGATCTATAAGCCTTCTACCTACATATACAAAACTATTTGTGATTATTAAGAAAACCAGAATTCATGTATGTATACTTTGTTTCAGGGCATTATGTCTATCCTAAAGATACCTTGTTCACTGGAAAAAAGGGCTATCTGTATTTTGTTATGTTTCTCCTAGCATATAAGAGATTTAAGCAAAGACAAAAGGCAATAGAAAAAAAAATCTTAGATTTTTACTTTCCAAACATCACAACAGGAATATGCTTGAATTCCAAACTCTCAAAATGCTTCAGAAATTATCTCATTTCCAAACAGACTCACTCTCTGAGGTTGAAAGACAGCCCCATTTATAGGGATGGCTTTGGTGATAGGACAGAAAAAGGGCGTTTTCCACAGAAAATCATCCTGATCCCACTAATGAGAATTCCCAGGTCTTGACAACTGCCACCTGGTAATAGCTGTGGCTTCCTCTTAACAATAAAAATGGAGGATTTCTGGAAAATGTAATGGATTAGGAAGCAGTTAATTTGTCATTGCTATAGTCACTTAAGGCTTCCAAATTTTCTGTGGGTGTCAGAGCTTCTGTTTCCTAATGTTGGAGAAGAGAATGTTTTGTTTTTCAGAATTAGTTTTTGTGGGGGTTTTCAAATACTCAGCTCAAGAATTTTTATGTTTTACAGGAATTTGGTGCTGGATCCTTGGTAATGCTTAGCTGTCTTTTAAAAGGATGTTGTTCAGTCAGAATATGACTGATATAAGTCTAAGTAACTTATTTATCTATCTGTGTGTATTTATACATTCATCCATTCACTAAGTAGTTCTTAGCACATACTCTATCCAGAGGACTTAAGGATCTCAAGATGTATTGCATATACACCTTACTTCATTTTACTTTGAAATCCAGGAAACATAAAGATGAGTTTTTTATACATACCACCGAAAAATGAATGAAAGTAAGTTGTCTACTAAAAAGTGCTGTGAAAATGTCAGAATGAAAGAATTACTTTAAGAAAGCTATGTGAAAGACTAAGTGCTTTCTGATTAGATTGGAGGCTTGTTCCACAGTTGGGATTTTATGTCCATAGTGTAATCCTGGTCAAATGCCCATGACTGAAGAGCTCATAGAAACAGCTATTGTTATTTTGATGAATATTCATGCTGTCAAATTGCCCCATAAATGTTTATTATATTTATGTACATAGATCTTGGCTGTGCTTTGCCTCAGACAATCTTCTTTCTGCAGTGGGCAACAATCAATTCAGAGAATCACAACTTGTCAGTGTGTTGACAGTAAGAGACCATGTGGTCAATCCTATATGGGACAGCTATATTAACCCCAGAGAACATAAGGAATAGAAGATGGAAAGAATGCAAGAACTGAAGAGTGGGGGAAAGGTGCTGTTAAATACTGTCTTGTGGACATGGCATGGTTATCACAACCAAGAGCCCATAGCAGCTGTGGTTACCTGCACTATATCAAGCCAGCTAAAATCTCAGCATAGATTGGTAGGTGGTCTCCGTATTCTACCAGTTTCTGAGGAGCTATTGGCCCTGAACAGTTGCTGGCAAAGGGAGAATTCCTTTGTAAGGATTTGACCACTGGTATGTTTCCAATGCTACAGTGGGTGGCCACACAAGCCATGCACATATAGGCAGCAATAACCATATGGGGTAGGTTATCAAAAAAGATATTAATTGGAAGGGCATATTCAGAGATGATATGGGGGAAGTTGAGGAGGGAAGTGGAAGAATATTTATGATTCTATTTTGTTGTATACATGTATGAAATTCTCAAGAAAGAATCTGTGTGAAAGTTGGAACGAATAAAAAGATGGGTTTTAATTTGAAAGAATAGAATAAGAGATGAATGGTATACAGTTTATGGAGAAACACGTAGTATTGTTTGTGTAGATAGAATGCTATGCTGGCCACTAGAACCCATTACATATATTTAGTCTCATATTTGTTTTTGTTGGTATAATGTTGATAGTTTAAAACCAACTACAGTGGAAATATTTATACTAGGAAAGTCAGTAAAGGATACAAATCTGTTTGCTTTACCCTTGTTTGTTCATTGAAAACTTTTAACAGTGCATAACTGTATATACTAGATAATTATTCTTCTTTATTCCAATCTCCCTGAATCTATAGTCTTTGCCGAGAGACTTTGAAGTTCTTTCCAGTGAGATAATTATTTGACACATGGGGTTTGCTTGGGTGAGTTTCTTTGACTAATGACTAATGGGATGTCAGAAGATGTGATGAGAGCAAATGTTTCCTGTGTGCTTGGCAAATAAGGCTTGTGCCTTAGCTTCCCTTTACCATGAGTAGGATGTTTTTTGGGCATCTTGATATTTTCAGAAGAATGAGAGGTGAATAAAAAGAGGTGAACCAAAACCATAGAATCAAGCCCAGAGAAACTCATCCAAGATCAGCAGAACTCAGAAACATTTGTGGGGCAGAAAAAAAGGTTTATGTTTGTATAAGATTGAGATTTTATAGTAATGTATGTAGCAAAAGCTAATGATTTGTTGTATATCCCTTGTGCTGCCACAACAAATTATCACAACCTTACTGGCTTAAGCAATGCAAACTTTAGAATTTTTTCCAAAGATCACATGTTCAAGATGTTTTAGATGACTAAAATTAAAAGGTTAGTAGAATTCCTTTTCTTGGGGCTTCTATCATTTCTTGATTTGCGGCTCCTTCACTGCAATCTTCTATTCATGTCATCAGATGGCCTTTTGTTTCTAACCTCTGGTCTTCCTAGTCTAAGAAACTTTGTAATTATATTGGACTCTGTTATAAATTTTTCATCTTAAGCTTCTTATTTGTTTTTTTTTTTTTTACTATTAAAGTAACATAGCCATAGATTTTGTGGATTCAGACATAGGCATTGCTTGGTGCCATTATTCAACCCGCCACATTAATATCATTGGAGAAGAAAGCATGTATGCCAGAAGGTAAACTCATAGGTGCTTTGAATTTCTACTCAGTTGAATCCATGATGGTTTTCACTAGGAGATGGATACATTTGATTAAAACTGTTTTGGTGGCCTTGGGCAGAATGAATGGGATTCAGGAGAAACTAGAAGCTAGAAGCCATAAAAAAACATTAATCTGATAAGAAGTTAATGAGCCAAGGGCAGTGGAAAGCAAGGACAGGAGTGGTTCTTTAGACAGAATACATAGACAATTTCAGGCTGAAGTGATGTTGGTTGCCCATAGTTGAAATACACAAGTCAGAAGGTGGTCATGGTGGTTTACATCTATAACCTCAATACTAAAGAGGCTGAGACAGGGGGATTGTTGCAAGTTTGAGGCTTGCCTGAGCTACACAGCAAGCTCACAGGCAACTTCAGCAGCAAGGTGAGCTCTTATCTCTACCCCTGCTCTTTCATAAACAGAAAGAAAGAAATCAACAGAAGGCAACAGTGGGATGGTGTCAGGAGAAAGATGAAGATTAGAATGCATAACAAATTCTAACATTGTGCTTAAGATGTTGGTAGATAAATACACACTGCCTTTAGGGGATTAGGGATTTGGTTGGGTTAGCAGCCATACTGATATGAACACTTTAGTATTTGTCAGAGAATGGGAGGTTGTTAGTAATGTTTCATACCTGATGGGTGGTTTATAGTAGAAGGACAGTGCTCTAAGGAAGGGTTCCCCAGATGCTCTGATCTCAGTCTGGGAAAGTTCTCTCTCTCTTTCCAGTTCAGGACACCTTAAAGGTAGATGTATGCCAATCAAGAGAGCAGATGAATGGCCCAAGGATCTTATGTATTTTATGTTTTTGTTCTCTCTGTTTGTCTTTCTGTCTCTGTTTCTGTCTCTCTGTGTCTCTCTGTCTCTGTGTCTCTGTCTCTCTCTCTCTCTCTCTCTCTCTCTCTCTCTCTCACACACACACACACACACACACACACACACACACACACACACATGCTTTGTCTGAACTACAAAACTTTCCTAAATGCCTTTAAGGCCACTGTTGGTTTCTTCTCATTAGTACATCACTGCACTTGGATTCTAAACAAAAAAGCAAAAACCCTTCAGATCCCACTCCCCCTAGAGGAACACCTGACTCAGTCTTGATGTTGGGGGGAGGAAACTGGATCTGACAGGAGTGGAAGCTGAACTGAGCAATATTGGGACCTTGTGTCCTCCTGCTCATGCTGGGGAGGAGATGGGGAGATGTGGAAAAGAGAGAGTGACTGGAGAGGGTGGGAGGGGGAAGGGACCTTGAATAAGGATATACACAGATAGAAATGTGACTTTATTCATAATAAAAATTTAAAAAAATAAAAAATACGTCTGATATTACTGAACATCAAGGAACTACAGTCTTATCCAGGTTATCATATACACTATTATAGCTTCCACTGAGACTTCAGCTCTCTTTTTCTTCTAGTTTGCCTGTGTTCAATGACTCACCACACCTACTTTCCATCCAAATATGTTGTATCATTTATTTCATTTTTTTACTTTTATATTTTTTACTTCTGCAAAAATAAGAGGCTGCAATGAATCCCTATTGTGACCAGGAAGTAGAGCTGTAAACAGTGACTATGTTAAATGTTCAGATAAATGTCAGTTAGTGTGAGGACTGAAAAGGAGTCAAAAGATTTGTTTAGTATCAGGGGAAAGCCAGCCATTCATTAATGACCTTTATGAATACAGCTTCAATGGAGGTCATGGTTAAAACTAAATGTAAAGAAGAAGCCAAAAGGGTGTAATGTTATTCTTCTCAGATGTTTCATGCCTAAAAGCAAATGACACAGTATGGTAGTTTGTTTGTAGTAAGATAGATAAAATATTTTTTGAAGGTAGCTGAGATAAAGTCTTATGATTCTTAGCTAGAGTATTAGGAACTGAAAATGTTAACTTTTATCTAATAGCCAAGGACAATGGGGGAGTAATTGAGAGTGATATCTCTCAACAAGAAATGATCTGTGTCACTAATAATCTTCATTTTGTTTCTTCTAAAATAGAACTATCAAAACAGTTTAAAATATTGTGTTCTTGTGTATATCTTATATAATTGAAACATTGAATTAAAATATTTCTGTACATTCATTGTTACAGAACATCATGTCTACTATTCAGCAATGAAGAACTGAGCTAATACAGATTTCTATCTGAACATTCATGCTGGCTAAAATTCCACTTTAGAAGCTTTACATGAAATTCAGGGCAAATTAATCTTGCCATTTCTTTGGTTAGAGTTATACCTGAAAATAACAAATAAATATCCTGTTCATTATTTTCTTCTGCTCCAGGGAAAGTTGATCTCTCTGATTTAAATTCGAGTGCAGGTTAAATGAGACTGTAACCTAAGATTGAATTAGCAAAGTTTTCATCAAATTAGCTCTATTTTGCCATGGAAAAGTCTCAGTACAATATAATTTCCAAGAGGAGTTACAGTTGCCTTCATGCTAAAAAGACAGGGCCATTGATTGACTATTGATGCTAGGACAAATTTAACCCTGGTATGAAAATAGAAGAATGTTTTTCTTCCAGAAAGAGCTAACTAAATAAATGATTATTTTCTCTGACTCCATCATCTGAAATTTTGTGAGGCTGGATGTTAAAAACTCTTAAAAGTAATTTTTGATTTTTTTAAGATTAAATATAATCACATCATTTCTCTTTTCCTTTTCATTCTTCCAAATGCTCCCATGTATCCCAGCCTCTTACTCTTTTTCAAATTCCTGGCCTCTTTTTCTTTGTTGTTATATACATATATGTGCAAAAAAGCTTGTTTAAGATTATGAAATGCAGCAGAGAGATAAGGACCTGGGGATTAAAATGCTAAATTTTATTTCTGACTTTATCACATAATTTTGTCAGTTATTTATTTTTTCTCTCATTTATAAATGAATGAATGAATGAATGTTGGTCCTATCTCCCACATCACAATTATATAATACACACACACACACACACACACACACACACACAGAGAGACAGAGAAACAGAGAGAGAATGAATGAATGTTGGTCCTATCTCCCACATTTATTCTCTACCACTTTCTACTCTCACTCTTCTTCCAAACAAATCCCTCTTGTACTTCTGCATAATTTTATGTGGTCCATGTAATTAATTATGGCTGCTTTGCATGTTCCTGGGTAGAGGGTTACTTACTTGAGTAAGAGCAACTTACCAGGGTTTACACCACTAAAATATATGACTCTCCCTGCTCCAGAAATCATTAACTACCTATAGCTTATCTGTGAGAGATAGGGCAATATGAGCCCTTTTCACTTCCATGATAGAATAGTGATGAGCCCATTTTTATACAAGTCTTGTTCAGGCTGCTATGAATTCCTATATTCATTAGGCAACCATGTCATGTTCAGAAGATAGCATTTCATAATTCTCCTTCTCATCCACTAGTTCTTACATTTTTAACCTCTTCTTTCACAATTTTCCCTGAGTCTTAGGGGTAGTGATGGTAATATCAATGTCCCAATTACGTATGGGCATAAACATAAATATTTAAAATGCAGTTTGATAATATGACTATTTATCAAAGCAACAGTAGTAAGTTCCATCCCCTAAGAAGGGTCATGACCTCCCTAGCCATTGCCTTTTGAGAAGATTTATAGCACAAGGTATAAACTGTGCCTGTAGATAAGACCTCAGATACAATGGGAAAATGGTTTGTTACTTCCAGAACAGTTATGCCCCTAGGATTGTACTAATGGACACAAACTTTTGGTTAGGTTGGTATTGTAGCATTCAAGGTCTACAAAGAGGTAAGACCTTTAGTGAGTTTTCTCCCCCTCACCTGCCCCAAGCAGCCTGCACAGCACCCTCTGACACTACAAAACCATATAACAAGAAAAGAAAATTACAGAGAAATATCTCTGATAAATATAGGTGCAAAAATTGACAACAAAATACTTGCAAACCTAATTCAAGCTAGCAAATAACAGCAACAACAAACCCAACTTTGTTAGTTGAATGAGATTTTCACACACTCTTGGACATTTGAATATTTTGTCCCCAATTGATGGTGCTCTTTGGGAAGTTTAGATAGTATATCTTTTTTTTTTTTTTTAAAGTTTGTGTGTTTGTTTATTTGTTTATTTATTTATTTAATTTTTGAATGAAGTCTCATTTTTTATCCATGTATCCGCTTTTTCATACTCCATTCCACCTCCCACCCCTCCCAGTCATTCTCTCTTCTCTCCATCTCCTTATATCCTCCCCAGCAAGGGCAGGAGGTCCCAAGGTCCCAAGGCGGCTTAGTTCAGCATCCACTCCAGGCAGATCTGCTTTTCTCATCCCAACATCAAGACTGGGTCAGGTGTTCCTCTGTGGGGAATGGGCTCCAAGGTGCCAGTCCAAGGTGTTTCAGATCCCAAGCTGTTCAGTGGTTGTGGTATGCAGCTTGAACATGCTTAGCTTTTTTTTAAGTCCACTAATAAATGAGTACATCCCCTGCTTATCTTTCTGAGTTTGTGATACCTCACTCAGGAGGATATTCTCCAAATTCATCCATTTGCCTGCGAATTTTAGGATATCATTTTTTTTTATTACTGCTGAGTAGTACTCTATTGTGTAGATGTACTACAGTTTGTTAATCCATTCTTAAGCTGAGGGGCATCTAGGTTGTTTCCAGGTTCTTTCTATTATGAATAATGCTGCTATGAACATAGTTGAGCTAATGCTTTTGGGGTGCTGTTGTAAATGGTTTTGGCCCACACTTTCCAGGCCTGGACCAGACATTTAGTCTCACTTTCAGCCCTGCTTAGCCTCAAGTAAACACACACAGGATTTTATTAGTTTTACTCTGATTGACCTAAGGATCAGGCATATAATTTCCTAGTGCTTACTCTCAATCTAATCCATCTTGTTCAGTCATGAGGCTTGGTACCTTTTCTCAGAGCAGTATTTCCTGTGCAGCTCCTGGCAGCTCCGGCATCTGTGTCTGGTGTCTGAGTGGTGTTTGCTCTGAGATGTTCCTGAGTTTTCTTAGTCTGGTAGCCCTGGCAACACTTCCTGTTTGCCTTTGGCCAATCAGCTTTTTAGTAAACCCATATTTGAGACAAATATTTACACTACCAGCATAATCCCAATACATTTCCCCTTTTTCTCTTTTGAAAACAAAAAGAACCCCAAATCTAATATCTTTTTTTATTCCATTATCTATGACAAATTATACCCAACATTGTAAACAAACACAAACATCCATAATTCATTTTTTGGGAATGTGGGTATAGTTCTTTAGGCTACTTCCTGCTGAATGGGGGCACTGACAATCCCATGGGGATCCAAAGAAAAATTTAGGATTATGGATAAGTCTTTAGTGGAGTAGTTAGTAAGACTGGGTCATCTCAGACAGTCTCCTTGAAGTTGTTGCAGAACTCAGAGGAAACTTTAGTAAGACTGGGTCATCTCAGACAGTCTCCTTGAAGTTGTTGCAGAACTCAGAGGAAACTTCAACATAGGTACTCTGAATTGTTGAATCATCTGGGCCATCCATTTCCATTAGAGACTTTTCAGGGGGTCTTCCTTGATCAAACCTTATTTTCTTTAACTGGGAATAAATCCACAGCTTCTCATTTTCTGTAGAAAGAAAAAGAAATCCTCTTCTCCAAAGCAGCATATCTTTGGATTTCAATTTTAATGTCAACTCATTTACTAAATATATAGGTTGGATTAATGCAACAGCATTTATAGTCAAATGGCTTTTAGCAGCTTTTTTACTTTATAGTCAAAAAACTTAAAAACAAGACAATAACTTACAGTATCCAGACATTCTTTGTATTTTTCATTTTTACATGGCTTATTACTATTTCTTTGTACTCTATTTCTTCTTTTATGGACTTTCTCTATCCTTTTTCTTTTTTTTTATTTTCTCTCTCAAGCCTATGTATATTTTAAACAAACCCTAAACCATTTACAGGTTGTTTGGGTTTTTTTTCTCTATTGTATATCTCTTATTCTTTCTGTTTCTGAGCATGCCTTTGCTAGGCTGGGGGGGGGAGGCTGACCCACCCAGGTTTATTTCTTTCTCTTTCTACACACCTTTAATATTCCACCTAGTTTCCTCTATTTCTTTGTTTCTGTTGCACACCTTTAATCTGCCAAGGTTTGGTTTAAGGATTAACTGGCTTCACTAGGGCGGCTGACTCCACCCAGTTCCTTTATTACTGCTTCTGTTCACACCTTTGATTTTCCATCCAGTCTCCTTCAGTTCTGTTTCTACACACCTTTAATCTGTCAAGGTGTGGTGGTAAGTATTAAAGGCATCACTAGGGTGGCTGCCTGGCTCCACTCAGCTCCTATCCTAGTCTAGCTTCATACAGTTTAGCTTTTTAGCTAATTATCATAAACAATAACCACTCTGTGGAATTTTAGGGTCCATATAATCATCAAGTAAATCACTGTTGTCTGCTGCTCATTAGCTCCATTTAAGTATTTGGCAGCAAAGCCTCTTAAAAGACTTAAAAGTGTTTTGCCTCTAAGGCTGAATCAGGAAATTCACAGTTAAAAATGCCTCTGCTTGCCTCCAACAAACAGAGCTGATCCAAGAAAACGCTGCCACTACTAAGAATCAGTTTTTGTCTTTGTTCTCTTTTGCCTGTGAGAACTTTAAATCCACTATAAGCAGCTTGTTTCTTATAACAAGTCTTTTGTGAGGCTTTGGGAAACAGACTTGGTTTAAGCTGCTTGCCATGGACCCACCATTTTGAAATTCAAGCCAGAACACCACAGTGTCTCTGTACTATGATCCACTTCAGAGATACGATTTGAAAGCCTCTTTTGGCTCTGTTTCTGGGCTCTGGAACCCTATTTAAGCTTTCTCAGGCTTTATGTGGATGTGAGTAATCCACCTTGGGCACCATTTGTTGAAATGGTTCTGGTCCAGACTTTTCCAGACCTGGACCAGATGTTTAGTTTCACTCTCAGCCCTGCTTAGCCTCAAATAATCACACACAGGCTAATATTATTTTTACACTGATTGACCTAAAGCTCAGGCATATAATTTCCTAGTGCTTGCTCTCAATCTAACCCATCTTGTTCAGCCATGCAGTTTGGTACCTTTTCTCAGAGAAGCATTTCCTCTGCATCTCCTGGAAGCTCCAGTGACTCTGACATCTGTGTCTGGCGACTGTGTCTGCTGTGAGATGTTCCTGAGTTTTCTTAGTCTGGTAGCCCTGCCCACACTTCCTGTTTGCCTTTGGCCAATCAGCTTTTATTACATCCGTAGATGGACAAATATTTACATTTCCAGCATAATCCCACTACAGGGTGCAAATGTGCATCTTTAGGACATATGCCCAATAGTGGCTTGCGGGGTCCTTGGGAAGACTGATTCTCAGTTTTCTGAGAAACTTACCATACTGCATTCCAGAGTGGCTGAACATGCTGACATTTCCACCAACAAAGGATGAGTGTACCCCTTGCTCCTCAACTTCTCCAGCATAGGCTGTCATCTGTGTTTTTAATCTTAGGCATTCTGACAGGTGTAAAGTAGTATCTCAAAGTTGTTTTGATTTGCATTTCTCTGATGGCTAAAGATGTTGAGCACTTTTTAAGTGCCTTTCAGCCATTTCTAATTCTTCTGCTGAGAAATCCCTTTTTAATTCTGAACCCCATTTTTTAATTGGGTTACTTAGGGCTTTGGGCTCTAGTTTCTTGAGTTCTCTATATTTTAGAGATCAGTTCTCTGTCACTTGTAGGATGGGTGAAAATGTTTTCCCATTCTATAGACTGGCATTCTGTCTTGGCTTTACAGAAGATTCTCAGTTTTAGGTGGTCCCATTTATTGATTATTGTTCTTAGTGTCTATGCTACTGGTATTATATTTAGGAAGTGGTCACCTGTGCCAATTCATTGGAGGGTATTTTCCACTTTCTTTTCTATGAAGTTCAGTGTGGCTGGGTTTTTGTTGAGGTCTTTGATCCACTTGGATTTGAGTTTTGTGCAGAGTGATAGGCTTGGATATATTTGCATTTTTCTACACACTACCATCCAGCTATGCCAACACCATTTATTAAAGATGCTATCTTTTTCCATTGAATATTTTGGGCTTCTTTGTCAAAGATTAGGTGTTCATAATTTTTTTTGGATTAATGTATGCTTTTGATGATGGTAGTATGGAACAGATTTTGAGGTTTCAAAAGCCACATGTCATCCCCAGTTTGCCATCTTTGCTTCAGGTTTATGGTCTGAGATGTGATACCTCAGCCTCAAATCCAGGTTCCATATTTGCCTTCTTCTGCCATTCTTTCCCCATCATAATGGACCCTACCACATTGGAACCATGAGCCTCAAATAAATTATTCCTTTTAAAAGTTGCCTTGGGCATACTATTTTATCACAGCAATAGAAAATTAAATAATACAACCTCCAAGGGATCCTTCATCATGGCCAGCTTGGCTTCATTCCAGATTCAGGAATGGGTCCACATATACAAATCCATAAATATAATTAATCACATTAATTGATTCAAGACCAAAACTATATAATCATCTCCCAAAATCCAGGAAGGCCTTTGAAAAAAAGTTTAACATCCCCTCATGATAAAAACTCTGGAAAGTTCATAAACAGAGGGAGGATATAGTAACAGAATTAAACCAGTATATGGGAAACCTAAAGCCAATACCACATTAAACAAAGACAAGCTTAAAGCATTTTATTTCAGGTCAGAAACAAGAGAAGGCCATCTACTCTTTCCACTCCTATTCAGTATGGTGTTTGAAGTCTCAGCTAAAGCAGTAAGACAAAAAAGATATAAAAGGTAGGCAAATAGAAAAGAAGTTGAAGTATCCTTAGCTGCAGATTATATAATCCAATATCCAAAAAACTCAAATAATAGAAAATTTTTATAACTGATAAACACATATATTAAAGTGGCAGAATAAAAAAAATTGCATATAAAATAGTTTTCCTATGTACTGATAACACTGAAAAAAAAACAAGGTTAATAATCTCATTTTTAATAGCCTAAGAAATAAAAAGTACCTTGGAATAAATCTAATTAAGAAGTTAAAGACCTTTATGAAGAAAACTTGAAGAAACCAAAGAAGGATTAGAATAATTTACCTTTTGAAAATGACTCAGCCACCAAAAGCAATCTAGAGATTCAATAAATTGTCCTTCAGAATTTCATCAATAGTCTTCACAGAGATATACAAAGTATTTGAAAATGAATATGGAAATAAAAAGGATCATATGTGGTGATATGCTACATATTTAATAAAACTTGGGATATCAGGAGATCAACACCAGTCAAAAACTAGGCAGATATCACTCAGAAATTTCTTGATCTTTGAGTACAAGACCAAATAGCTGGGTTTCAATAGCACACACCTTTAACCCCAGCCCTGGGAAAGCCAGGAGTGGTGACCTACACTCTTACTCCCATAACTCCAGGAACAGAGAACTTTCTGTGTTTCTCTGAGTTCTAGGCTGACTACCAAATAGACTAGCAGTTCCAGCCTTTAATCCTAACCTGGATAGGATACAGCTGGTGAGAAGGGCACTTAAGGATGTGTAGGAAGACAGCACAGGGCAGAAGCAACCAGCAGCGAGGCTGAGGAAGTTGGAAGATAGCTGAGTGAGATTTGACTGTGGTATTTCTTCTCTCTGATATTCGCTATTTGGCTCTGAATCTCTTTCATTACAATCAGAATTTATGCTACAGTCATGGACAGCTAAACCAATGCTAAGCAATAATAATGCTGGAGTTATCACTATGTCCAATTTTATATTATACTACCTAGCCATAATATCAAAATAATAATGGTACCAGCACAGAAACAGACATATAGGACAATGGAATAGAATAGAAGAACTAAGTATTAGCCCACACAGCTACATCCACCTATTTTTTGCCATAAAGACAAAACCCAAGAACTAAGTATTAGCCCACACAGCTACATCCACCTATTTTTTGCCATAAAGACAAAACCCCCACACACCAACAGTGGAGGAAAGACAGACTTTTCATGAAATGATGCTGAGAAAACTGGATATTAACATGTAGGATATTGAAATTAGATCCTAATCTTCCACTCTTTAAAAAGAAAATCAACTCCACACAGATAAACCAACGACCTTAGTATAAGGCCTGCAATTCTGAAAGCCATGCATCTATAGGCACCTAAGCAATACAAAAGTAAAAACAACAACAACAAAACAAAATAACCCCCCAAATATTTAGGGGAAAAGATACTTTCTTTACCCAATGAATTTGGAAAACTGAGTATGCACGTGTGAAAGAATGAAACTAGACTCCCATCTTTTCACCCTGCACAAAACTAAATTATATATCAATCAAAGCCTTAATGACAGACTTGAAACTTCAAAACTTCTAGAGGAAAAAGACTCCAAGATTAAGTATAGTTAAGGATGTTCTGAATAGAAATCTGGCTGCTTAGGTAATGTGGTCAATAATTGACAAGTGAGACCTAATGAAACAATATTCTGTATAGAAAAGGAAGCTGTTAATTGAGTAAAGAAGTCTATAGAATAGGAGAAATTATTTATTAGCTATATATTTGTGAGAGGAGATTAGTATTTAGAATATACAAAGACTCAAAATACTCAACATCAAATTGCTTATATGTGTTTTAAAACCATCCATAATCCTTAGTCATCAGAGAAATTCAGATTTAAACTACTTACAAATTCCATCTCACCTTATTCAAAACATCTATCAAGAAAATGCAGATGAGAATTGCAGCAAATAATTCCTTATACACTCTTCAGAGTTTAAATTGGCACCATCACTATACAAATCAGTGTGGAGTTTCCTCAGAAAGCTAAAAATAGACCTATCAAATGACTCTGTTACACCTTTGTACTCAAAGGACTCTACATAGTACCCAAAGATATTTGTCCACAAATTTTTATTGCTGCTTTGTTTTCAGTAGCCTATAAATGAAAACAAAATAGTGTCTATAAATTAATGGATGGAAAATGAAAACAATGGTTTATTTACACAATGGAATTTTATTCGGCTGTAAGGAAAAATGAAACCTACAGGAAAATGAATGGAGTAATCCAGACCAAGAACCAATGCATACTCTGTGTCTTCAATCTCATATATGATCTTAACTTAAAATGTTTACATTTGTTTTTAATTTGGAGTAAACCTGAGGAGGTCATAGAAGGGGATGATGTAGAGTGATGAAACCTGAAGAGAGGGGAGAAAGGAGAATGCAAGTCTTTTCTGAGTTTTGCTTTATAACTATCCAAATTAAGAAATGACTAGTGATTCTTTAGATTTCATTCCAAGGTCAAAAACAAAGACAAAAGAAAAGAAAAATTCTGTACTTTGAATTATTCACTTGTTTTCTGGTAAATACAAATTGCTGTGAAGGAGTAGTATTTATTTTTCCCTTTCAGAACTCTTGGTAGAAAGAGAAATATCAGCCTGACCCAATGCAAATGAATATGAAAATAGAGACATTATAAAAATGTGAATGGTAATTAGAATTGCTACTCAAATGCGCACTCTTATATTCACATCAAGTGAGAATGAAGATTTCAGTTTTGGAAAAGATGACACATTCTATGTTATTCCAATTTTGATAAATGTCAGTAATATAAGAGGAACTCAAGTTTGCTTGAGAGCTGTTTTAAACACAATCCGCTTCATCAGCCTCAGAAGTAAATAAATCATCATTAACAAAGGAAATGCCAAAAAGACAAAAATCACATGCTGTCTCTCATATACTGATCCTTAATTTTAATCTTTGTATAAGGGGGTCATTGGAGCGGATATAGACAATGAAACTAGATGGGAGACCAAGAAATCAGAACAGAAGGTGCCGAGAGGAGGCTGGAGGAGAGGAGATGGGAAAGGTCATATAGGGTATCAAAGTGGAAAAGAGGCTACTGG
>PVIH01014119.1:44662-55403 GCA_004025045.1 Sigmodon hispidus | reverse complement strand
GACCTTGAATAAGGATATACAGGGATGGAAAAAAAAAAAAAATTCAGAGGGAAAGATGAACACAAAGAAAATATAGGTGTAGCAATCTTATTTGTATGTCTACCCTTGATAAGCCATGCTTATCATTCTTATCCTCTATATAGTTATTGTTAACTCTTCCACATTTTAAATTCTTTTTACTGTGTTTTTTTTTTTATAAATACAAAATAAAGGAAAAAAAAAAACAAATACAGAGGCAGCCTACAGAATGAGAAAAAAAGCTTTATCACTTATACATCTAACAGAGGGCTAGTGTCTAGGATAGACAATAAACTCAAAAATCTAAACGCCAAGAAAACAAAATCCAATTGGAAATTGGGGCATGTAACTAAACAGAGGGTTCTCAAAAGATGAAATGCAAGTGACTGGAACTTAAAATAATTTCTTCAACATCCTCAGCCATCAGGGAAATGCAAATAAAAACCACCTTGAGATTTCTTTTACCCCAGTCAGAATGACTAAGATTTAAAAAAAAAAAAAAAAAAAGCATGTAGCATGGAGATGAGAAAATGGGAACATTTATTCACTGTTGGTAGGAGTAATAACTTGTACAACTATTATGGAAATCAGAGAGGAGGTTCCTCAAAATGTTAGAAATAAACTTATCATATGATCCAGCTGTACCACTCCAGGGCATGTTCCCAAAGGACTCCATGTCCTATTACAGAGATACTTGTTCAGCTATGTTCACTGATGCTCTAGCCACAATAGCCAAGAGACAGAAACATCTTAGTTGTTCATCAACAGATGAATAGATAATAAAAATGTGGTGTATTTTCACAATGTAATTTTATTCACTATGAAGAAAAATGAAACTATGAAACATGCAGAAAATTTTTAATGCCATGCAATCCAATTTTTTTAATTATTTGTGTTATTTCCTGTAATGAATAAAGCCTATAAAATCCTTAAAAAAAAAAAAATTCAAAGTTTAATATTTATTTGAGATGAGATAATTTAATAAAGTTACTATGAAGGTTTTCTAGCTGAAGAGTTAACTTATCAGTGTGTGCTTCAACAAACTTCATCATTTAATATGGCTTTAAAGTAAATTATAGTAAATGATCTACTACAGTTTTATTGTTATAAAAGCAAAAACATAGGATAGGGTTTGATTCAGACTGTCCTTTCTTGGGAAAAAAATGTCCTTTGAAATTTTGTTTTGTTTCCTTTTCATTTTAAGCAAGAAGTTTATTTTCACAACAACATGGTAGACTTGAAAGAAAACTGTGGTAGTTTAAATGATAATAGCTCCCATAGGCTTATTATATATTTAAACGCTTGGTCTTCTACCGGAGGTGTGTCCTGGTTGGAGGAGATGTGCCACTCGGGACAGGCTTTAAGGTTCCAAAAGCCCATGCATTTCCAGTTAGCTCTCTGTGGCTCAAGGTTGTGTCTCAAGATGGGCTTTCAGCTGCTACTTCAGAGTCACACCTACTTATCCGCTGCTCTGCCCCTGTAATGATAGTTATTGACTTACTCTCTGGAACCATCAGTATAAAATAAAAGGCCTTCTTTTTATAAGTTGCCTTGGTCATGGTGTTTTAATCACATCAATAGAAAAGTATCTAAGACAGAGGACCATCAAGGTTTCATGTTTTTGTTTTAGCTCAATAGTGATTCACTCCCACTTACGCCTATCACATAACAGTGACATACAACATTAGAAAATCATTACTGGTTCTACAAGGCTAAATAAAAAAAAATAAATTCTCCAATTGATCAAGGTATTTTTATGCTGTTGTTATAAAAAAACAAAAGCAAAATGATGTCCAGGAATATAAAGCTAGAGGTTGAGCAAGAGTGTCAGTAATGGAGAGAGGGGCTATGAGGCTATTTCCACAGAACCCGTGTTTTCTCACCTGATCATCTCCATTTGACATCAACCAATACAGAGCTCTTTTTTCCCCTCACCTAGTATTTTTGTTCATCCTCACCAGTTGCTTTATATAAGTACAAAAAAGGATTAGTTGAAGGAGAATGATAATCTGTACTGAGGTAGTCAGAATGTGAACCAAATTTCAGTTTTCTATTGGAGAATGTGTTTTTTGTCTAAATTCCCAAGTAAAGAATCAGGGTCTTTTTTCTGTTGACACTTCCTGTCTGTTGCTGGAAAGCATCCATCTCTTTCCTCACTCACCACTTCCAAAGGTGCAGGTATGTCTGTTTCACTGATTGGCTGCGGCTGAATTAAAATGTGATCTGTCTCACTCACAAACTCTGTTATTCACAGCAGGCTTTCATTCGATCTCTACTAGATGTGTGCCTCTTACCTGCACCCCAGAACCACCTGTCTCACTGGCTTCACTTTAATCTGGTGTTTGTTCTCAGTCTGGACTCCTTTCTTGAGTTTTTATCTACCATAGTTAGTGCCTAGTCTTCTTGGCTGCCTCTTCACGAGAGGTCCTAGGTCTGAATTGGAGTGAGCACACAAGCAACACCAGGAACTGGGGAAGACATTTTCCTTTTATTATTATTTTTTGAGAGAGTGACAGAAATGAACTGTGTAGCCCAGGCTAGCCTTGAATTTATATTCTCACTACCCTGGTCTCCTAAATCCTAGGATTATATATATGTGCCACTATATCTGCCTCATTCTTAAATTCTTTAATAGCAAAATAAAATGAAGATCTAATGATGAAGTACTTACAGAATCTCTTAAACTATACTTCCAATAATCCTCAAGGGCTGTTAGAACAGTCAGTCCCCTAAATCCTATAAGTCAATATTTGGTATAATAAGATGCCTCACAACTTTATATTCAAGTAATAGAAAAGAGACATGAATTTCTCTCTTCACTCATTGTGTTTTGCTTAATTCCTGTATTATTTTAGAATTTGAAGGGCAAATTAAAATGTGCAGTATTTTGCATTTTAAATGGGGCCCCACAACTTATTAACAATGCAATTGGTTATTGCCAAAAGATGGCAGGAGTCAATAGAATATATAATGCAAACACCATTAAGTTTCCAAATCAGTTTCTACTTTGTGTTGTGTTTAAGGCTTTGACTTGCATAAATCCCTCTGTACTTCTCTCTGTCTCCTTTTGAGGTTAAAATTAAAATCTTTTGCAAGATTGAGAGAAACAACCAAGGAATTTGCTGAGTCATGAATGAAATAAATGAGGTTTGATGTTAAATTTAGGTAACAAACAATTTATAGAGCAGAAAATTAAAGGATTATTAAATTACCCATTATGGAAAAAAATAATTTCTGTAAATGCAAGGAAAGTTCACCTAGGAGGTGACCACAGGATGGATTGTCTGTGCTGTGAGTTGGTGGAGATAGACTGTGTAAGTGTCAATGTCAGCAAGAGGCTTGGCTGCCTTGAGATTCTAATGATGCTTTGTGATTATGATTCCTTTCCTGAATGAAATGCAATTCTTACTCAATAGTACTTCCTCATCAGAACTTAAACTATACTTATTTTACCCAATAATTCTTGAACAGTGGCTGAAAAGAGCATCAAAACCACCATATTTTGAAGATCTGGACCAAACATTAAAAATCTGGTTTTGAAAATGTAATATGCAATTTGGCTGCAAGTTGTCTATGTAAGTTTTTCTGCTTCTTGACCTGTGCATTCCTGAAAAAATATCATTTTAGTTGCTTGCCTAGCCTTTAATGTCTGGGCCAGCTCCTCAGGCTTCTTGCCAATTTCATAATAATACTTAATGTTTCTTATGAAGCTAGTGGCCTTTGAACTATGAAATTTCAAAGTATTCTATATCAGTGGACTTCAAACATCAAAATCACACACGTAATTTTGAAATATATAGATTTTCTTCAATTACTGTAGATCCCATGAAGAAGAATACTCAGAATGAAGTCTCAACATTACTTTTAAAGTTTCCTGGCAAACTATGACTTATGCTCAGCAGTCGTTAGTCCTGTGAAATAATTGTGTTGCTCTCATGTCTTAACCTTGTCTTCAGTCTTGAGTGTTACAGTAAATCTCATTTACTAGATTGTAACCTTCTGGTCAGTAATGCTCAGTACATTAACAGTGTTTGTTTATGATGTTCTAAAATAATATCCATAGGGGAAACATTTAGAATATTTTGATGACAACTGAGTGTAGATGGTGTTTCATAACAGAAACATCAGTTATTTTTGTGGTGTTTGTTTTGTTTTAAGATGAGGGTAAGGTTCTAATTCTTCTGAAATGTATTTGAATGGGTTACCATCTTAGCACATATCTAGATGCCCAGGGGCCAGTTCTGAGCCCCTTCTGCCTATAATTGCCTCCTTCTCAGTCATGATACAGTAGCATTCTACAAGTAAAATTCATAAATTTAGTTTATTCTACCTTTACAGTTTTTAAATTGTAACAATGATTTGAAGTTGATTTTAAAATGTTATTTGACATTTTCATTTGATGAAAAATTTTAGTTACTTTCTTACAAAGGTTAGAAAGAATGGTTTGAAAGGCCTATGAAACCCAACACTTTGCTGTTCTTGCTGTTTTGTTTTGGGCATCATCTTTCCCTGTATCTCCATGACCATGACTGTTTACTGTATGCTCACATTATTTCCTTTTCATGTTACTATAACAAATGATATGACAGAATGACTTAAGGAGTGGAGGCATCTGGTCACACTGGACTTTACTGGAAGTAAAGAGGCAGGGAGACATAAGGATGGTGATCATCTCCCTTCCTTCCAGTTCAGGACCCCAGCCCATGGAATGGTTCTATCTACATTACTGTGGGTCTGGTCTCTATTGACCCTTTTTGGAAATACCCACATAAACAAACGGCCCTCCAAGGGGAAGAGAAAGCTGAGCTCTGAGTTAAACTAGTTTGCCCAAGTTCCTGTAGCTGGAAAGGGTGAGGGATAGGTTTTACTGAGATTCAATTCTGTATCCTCGAGGCCTATCTTTTCATATAATATTCTGCTTTGAAAAAAATTAAAAACCAAAGGAAAACGTCTGTCTACCTGCTATGTGTAGTTTGTGTCTGGTTTTGAGGACTTGATGATAAACATAACCTAGATTCTATCTGTAAGGAGTTTATAATCTCAGCAAAGACCACCTTTCTTCCATGCGTTAGTGTTACCTGTTTTTTTTTTTTTTTTTTTTTTTTTTTTTTTTTTTTTTTTTTTTTTTTTTTTTTAATTTAGGAACCTTATTACTTAACGAAAGTCACAAGAACAAAATTTTAATGCCTTTTAGATATATGCATATGTCTGTGATCAAGCTTGAAAGTAGAAGAAACAGAAGTGAGAGAGCCCATTAGGAAACAAGGGGCACCTTGTCTATACATAATCCACACAATTCCATTGGGCACTTGGGACCATTTTGAAGAGGTTCTCACCTCTCACAGCATCTCATTTTGCATGAGATTGGAGAAGGGGGTAGTGAGACTCACAGATGAGCACTCTAGCTAAGGTACTAATTCTGAAACACAAAGGTTCAACTCTATCAGGAACTCCTAGTTTATACCTTTCCTGAATCCTGCTGGCTCACATGTGGTGTTGGAGCCTGATTTCCAGTCTGGCAGTTTTTTTTTTTGTTTTGCTTTTTTTTTTTTTAAATCAAAGGCTTCTCCAGGAAACAGACTTGTAGGATGCAAACATAGTTCAAGTATATTAGTAGAGTCTCTGTTAAAATTAATTCACTATACAAAGTCAAAAGCATCAAGCAGCAGCAGAACCCTTCAATTTTGTTTTATATATACCTGTTAAGAAATTATGCTTCACTTTTTTTTTTTTTTTTTTTTAAAAAAACTTTATTTATTTATCTATTTATTTGCCTTGGTGTTTGCCTGGAACTGGAACTACAGACAGTTGTTAGCTGCCATGTGGGTGCTGGGAATCGAACCCCGGTCCTCTGGAAGAGCAGACGGTGCTCTTAACCGCTGAGCCATCTCTCCAGCCCCCAACTTTTTTTTTTAATTTTTAGAAAAATTCTAATCTTATTAGTCACATAAGAATCCACTCTAGTTCAAATGTTCTCCTAAATAGTTATCTGGAAGAATTTGTTGGCTTGGGCCCCTATAACATATTCCTTGCACACTCATCCCATGTAATTCTAGGTATGAACATTTGACTTAAATAAAATAATGTGTAACAATTATAACCCTGTAGACAGGATTTGATAAAAACTTAATTCACTGAGTCACTTTGAAATGATTAACTTTATATTGCTGGGGAATCAGTTGCATTTGGATTATCTAGATTTCTCTTCCAGAGCTGCAAGTCATTTTTTTGTTAATGACGTCCTTTTTCTCACTTGGTATCCTTCTTTGCATCAAGGTTACTGTTACATTGACACAGAGTTCTTTGGCTCTGTCCATGTGATTATTATTCAAAGGTCACTTGAGCCCAGTCTTTCACTACTCAGAAGATACAGGCATTTTTAGCAGTCTTTGGTAACTTCTGTCCCAGTTTCTCTCTTGGATATGGTACCCTAGCACTGCCTGGAGTTCTTTCTATATATTACTCTTCCCTTGATTTCTAGGAGAAGAAAATATTCTTAGTAGAAATATCAGTAAGAAGAGGATCTCATATTCCTAGAACCATAGTGGTCGCCTCACATCATGCTTAATTTTCAGTATGTACCTTGATTCCCTTGGAAGCCCTGCAGTTTTGACCCTTTCCTTGTATTTTTACTAAAACATGTGATCTTAAAAAGCAAATTTCCCTTGGAAGAAGTAGCATAGTTTAAGAGACATGCAGCTGTACTAAGTTATCTTGAGTCCCAGGAAGCTGACCTAAGCTGGAGCTTAGCCTGTGGGGAGTCTTCTTGGGATACACACATATTGGGAAGAAATAGGGTGGAGTAGGGGACTGTGAATAATACTTAGAACAAAAACACAGTCCATCCAATAGGAGCTTTTGAAGCTTTATATTGTAGGCATCAAAGTTAAATTTTGTTAAGGAAAGGATCTTGCCTTGTATAGCTCTGTGTTGCCAAGGCATTAGATATAGGCTTCTCCAGAAGTTGGCATGACCTTGTTTTAGATAGCTCTTGTGGTGGAAACAATTTTGACAGCTGGGATCCTGGTAGCTGGAGAATAAATCCATCATTGCCAACAATGTGATCTTAGCAGCCTGGTACATTACAATGACACAAGTACTCATAAAGAGAACATAGTGACATGGATTAAATGAATATCTCAACTTGTTTAAACCATTCATCCTTCTTATAAACATAAAACATGTCCTGGTATCAGCTTCCTGAATGAGAGGTAGTTCAATAGTCTACATTTTTCCTATATACACTAAATAAGAATGTGTCCTGAGCCTTGGTGGTCACATGAAACCTTTCTTTTCCTTTTTTTCCCCGCCCACATAGACTGCCTCTGTAAGTCCCCAACATCAGAAGCCTGAGCTACAACAGTTCCTAATATTTTAGGGTGGAAAATCAGGATGAAATCTTTAATCTTCATGATGTTATGATATTTTCCCATACTATTCCTATGTGATGCCCCACAATAAATGATCAGAAACCAAGAGATTGGTGTGAAAAGTTTGAACTTAGGGATAATTTTTCTTTTCATGGTAGAAAGCTTCTATTAAAGAAAATATTTATTATCAAAAGTAAGTAGATAGCAAGACCTATTTCTTTTTGTTCTGAAAAGGGCAGTAATTTTTTTTAAAACTTTTTGTTGTTACTGTTGCTCTATTTTATTTGTGTGAATTTTTTGTTTTGAATTTTTTTCCTCATTTGAGAAATTTAGATGAAGAAGTAAGAGGAATCAAATAATTTATTTTAAAGTAAAAAATCTCTTAAGGGATCAAAAAGTGAATGGATAACAAAAACAGGCCCTCTGCGTCTTTCTGAAGGTACTTGACTTTGGCCAGTGAGCATTCACCAGGGGCTTATGAGGTTCTGGGTCATAAGCTAGGAGCCTGGAATAGAGATGAATGAGGAATGGCACCTACTGTCAGGTAGGTAATTTTGGTCAGTTATTGTTTCCTTGTATAGGAACATGTGCCTAAGGGTTTTACTGGTCTTGGAATATCTAGATGTTTGCTATTTTGGGTAATACTAATTTTTCAGATTATTATTATGGATTAATTTATGCATGTAGTAAAATCTACTTTCCTTGTGTAATATGTACAATCTCAGTTGTCACGGTATCCCTGTTAGAACTAGAAGTATTTCTTTTTTAACCCTGATGTGAGAGACAAAGGACTAATTGATGAAGCTGCAGCAAAGGAGATGAATTTATCAGCATGTGCATGCATATGTTTGTTGATCTTAGAAACTAGGAATGAGGGGTTGTCCGATGCTAAGGATTAAGAGGACAAAGATTTCCAATGTCAACCAGAACACAGTGAAGGTCAAGAAAGGGATGGCTTAAGATATTCTTATACCAGGAAAATCTTGGGCCTTTGTTTAAGGCATGATGTGAAAAATGTGGAACAGAGGGAAGTTGAAAGACCTTTACAATTTATTAGCTGAACAAGTGGGCACATTAACATAATTTTTTTTAAACTCATACTTTGGATCTAATTCTTGGCCACTTTGAGGTCAAAGCGTTAAACACACACAAATGTACTTTGCCAACTTTAAATCATAATGAACATGCAATACATCACACAGTAATAAGCAGTCATCTATCAAGCAGGATAGAAATAAGAAAAAAAAAATCTATGCATCACTGTAGACTCCTGTCTACCAAGTTGTTGCTGATGAATAGAAAGCTAGTTACAAGCCTTACAAGTATGTTAGATGATAATTTAAACAGCCAAAAGAAACTTGTACATGCACTGAGGAGGCATTGGGAGAAACAGCTGTCACAACAAAATTGCTTGTGATTGTACTTGGATGAAGCTTACACATTGAGTTTTAGAAAACAAACAAACAAACAAACACAGGTGGATTGCAGAAGTAGCCAGTCATGAAGATAATCAAATGTATGCAAAGATGCCTATGAGTGAAAAGAGAAGAAATCTTCCATACTGTTTTTAATTATTGATGCTAAATGGTATCATAATAGTTAATATAATCTTTAAGTTAAAATCTATTAAAACTTCCAAGGTAAAGGACTGAATGGAGGATTCTTCATCCTTTGAGATTTGGATCATGTGCTGAGATAGAAAGATGAAAATTCTGCCTTACCAAGGTCATCCCGAGAGAGCATCCATATGGAATACTCACAGATCACTTCCCATTCTTGTTCGTGCATTCTACAGAGGCACTTGGGAGGGACAAGAACTAAAAAGTCTTGTAAAAGATAGGGTTGCACCATTTCTGTGGTTCTGCCTGTAGCCTTGAGAGCTACCTGCTTTTTTCATATGGAGTCTGAGAGTACACGGCTGACATTGGGTGGCTACTATATGCACTCAGTCCCCAGGCATTCTACCATGCCAAAAAGCTTACAAGGTCATTGCAGTTCTTTGGAATTTAGAGCCCTTAGCCTATGATTAGATTAAACCCTACCTAGAGCCCTGGTAGTCATTTCTTCTTTTTCAGTGCTATAGATCTAACTCAGGTTCTCATGAATACTAGGTGGACTTTACCCTATCACTAAATTATTTCTCTAGGCAACAACACAAAAATGCTTTTTGAGGGGTTGTGAAGAGAAGACATTACATCATTCTGTATTGCAGGATGCCCTCAAGCTCAAAAGGATCCTCTTGTCTCGATCTTCCCAGTGCTGAGATTCCTAAGCCCAAGAAACCATGCCTGGCTTTCCTTGCAGACTTTTAATGACTAAATCAGTATTCTTTCTGTTCTTTGCCTTGTGTTGTTCTTGGGTGTTACACTTATACCACCTCCTGAAAGGTTTCTTTATCACTAAGTTATTTGATCCTAGCTGTTTATATGAAAGTAATATTGTTCCATAGCCCATTCTTAAATTGTTTCAGCCCCTTTTACTTTGGGCTGTAATCACTTGCATTTCTCTCTTTGATAAGTAATCATTTTATTGAATAACTGAGAGTAACAAATACCTCACTTATAAGGCCTATTTACTTTCATGTAGAGGTTTAATGACCTTAAACTCTAGTTCTGTGACAAGGAGAGAAGTTGAAACACCTGCCTAAATTGCACATGATTAGGCCGTGACAACTGGCAGAAATGCAGTTATATTGTCAAATATGAGACTTTATTTTGTAGAAACCATAATTTTGTCTAACTATAGCTATTCTACATTATTTTTTCTTTTATCATTTAAATGAGGATCTGAGCTGGTCATGGTGACTATACCTATAGTCCTAGGATGTTAGACTATTGTATGATATTTTTTCTTCTGGGCAGATATGACATAGATATTATAGCCTTAGGAAATCCACAAGAGACCAAAATAAGGATACTGATGTCTACCTTGATAAACAGTGAATTTCTCGGGATTACTTATGGGTGACATGTTATTTTCAGGAGCAGGAATGACTGAAAAGGAGCTGTGGCACTGAATTCCCACTTCAGCATAAATGAAGATTTACAAAATCTTGAACTGTAGAGTGTATTTCATGACTTGCAAGTGACTCAACAGATTGAATATTATCTTCTAGGCAGCTCTACTGGTTTGAGTGCCCTCAGCAGTCCTTAGTACTTATCTAACTTTGGGAAGGGAAGGGCCTTATACAACTGGTCAGCTTAAGGGACTTCTTGAGACTTCTGAGTTGTATAGTTTCTGACTCTTAATAAACATCCTTTGAGAACGTTCTGAGTCTTAGAGTTTCGTTTTTTTTTTTTTTTTTTTTTTTTTTTTTTTTTTTTTTTTTTTTTTTTTTTTTTTTTTTTATTTTT